>KV751374.1:704512-717850 GCA_001698575.1 Mola mola | reverse complement strand
AAAGGAACTACATACAAGAGAAAACACGACTATTGTAAATAAAAAGCCAAAGTGGGAGCAACTCTGAAAAGGCCTCAACGTTCCAGTGGAGTGATTGTAGCTGAAACGCACACAGCACCCCAAAGAGACACACATCTACCAACTACACACTAGCCACACTCACCACCACATAGTGTAAACACAAAATATTTATTGCCTTTTATAGACCCAGTCATGAGATATTCAGCAGCAAACATGGAAGCAGCTAGTAACGATAACCAACAAAAAAAAAAAAAAAAAAAAAAAAAGCAGCCATGAGAAGTGGGATTAGATGAAGTCTAAGAATGCATTTTCAACAAATGGGAAACGTAACAGGAACAGATACTGAATATGAAGCATTCTGAACAAAAGGTTCTAGAGGATTCACAATAAATATCTGAAGATTCAATAATAAGATAGAATTGTTGAGTATCCAGTGTTCCGTCAAAACTTAGACCTCTGTTATTTTCATAACAATGTTCTCACTGTGTGTAATCTGTTTATTGACCTGGTCAATCTTGGTTTATCAATAAGGCTTTAATGTCAGTTTAAATATGAAATATTTTTATTTTTTTTACATTTTTGACAGATGACAGACAGGAATCAACATCCTGTTTCAATCATTGCTTTGTGGTGATCAATGCCTCGGAATGTGCTGACATTGGTGAGATGAACTGCTTGAGAGTTAAGTGTGTTCAAGGCACAGCAGGGTTACTCCCACTCAGCTCATACAGACACACATTCATATATCCAAAAATATTCATCCAAACACAACCATACAGTACAGAGATGCAGGGGAGCACTGACCATAGAAGATGGAACAATCAGATCAGTGCAGCCTCCCATCATCACACCGCAGACAGGGATGACGTGAAGTGAGAGGTCATTTTGTGTTTTTCAGTTGGCTTGAAAGCCAATCGAGGCCCTCGTAGAGACCATCTCCGCTGGTAGCACACGTGGACTGGATGTACCAGTTGCGGCTGCGCAGATTGTGCAGGCCTAGCTTATCTGTGACCTCAGCTGCATTCAAGGCATTGGGCAAGTCCTGTAAGAGCACAAGACCAAAAAATTAACCAGAGAAATAAAAAGCAAGTAGCATGATGTGTTATGGTTTGGACAGATCACATTTTACCAAACACCATCAACTACATCATTAATCCTATCAGACCACTGATCCAATCCGTACTGTTGGTATATGAATGTCTCCACTTTAACAGATGAGACAGTCTAAAACAATTATCAACTGCTTGATTTTGTTCCTGATCTTGTTAGTTTAATATTGGGTAGCTGTTGATTATGGGGGTTTGTTTCCAATGCTGTTTTCCATAATTTTATTAGGAAGTTCAAACATAGCAACAAGTCTTAAAAGTAAGAAAACACAGTCAAGTTAAACCACTGAGGTTAAATGTCCAAAAAAAACTAATGTGCATATTATAGGAGTTATTTGAAACTGTTAAATCACATTCTTCAATAACATCTTAGACCCATTTGACTGGCTTTCTTAACAAAAATAAATTATTTTTCCTTTAATAAAAAGGTGACAAGAAATGTGTACTGTATAACCAAGCATAAACTTGATATGCCAATCAATTAAAAGCTTCCTATAGTACCACACTAATGTCCAGTGAAATAGGAGTTCAACTTCTGCTTCTTGTTTTTGATGCGATATTTGTCGATCACACATAATGTTCTTCAGTGTGTTACACGCATGAACACATGACCATTGTCTATAAATCTGCATACAGCCAGACACTGATTGCACTGGTAAATAAACAAATGTTGAAAAAACTATTTATGCTCTTTCTTCCATCCATCCATCCATCCATCCATCCAGTGTAAAAATTCTGAAAATTTGTAAATTCCTTGACATGCAAGGGTACAGCCCCGTGCAAAAAATCTTTGACCTAAAATAAAAGAAACTCACCTGTTTGTTGGCAAGCACAAGCAGCACAGCCTCTTTCAGCTCATCCTCAGACAGCATTCGCATCACCTCCTCCTTTGCCTCATTTATTCGCTCTCTGTCATTACTGTCCACTACAAAGATAAGGCCTGAAAATATAAAGTCGTACGGTTAGAATGAAGTAAGTAGATAAAGGTCTCCACGTGCCTCACACTTTGTTAACGAGTTAACCAGAAATACATTCATTCGTGTGGGTAGCACCATGATATTTGATGTGTTTATGCAACTTCTCCTCCTGCACAATGTTAACTGTTGCAGTAGATTTTGGACATAACATATGCAATGTGCCAAAAACTGAACCACAGCTCAGTTTGAACCAGAATGCGGATTGCAATATTTTTTTCGGATTAAACTGAAAGTCTGGACCAAACAGGTTAGATGTGAAAGCACCCAAATAATATAATATCTTATGCGAGATGTTAAAACATCAGGAAGATTCACCTTGTGTGTTTTGGAAGTAATGTCTCCAGAGTGGCCTTATCTTGTCCTGACCGCCAACATCCCACACTGTAAAACTGATGTTCTTGTATTCCACCGTCTCAACGTTAAAACCTATGAATGAAAAGAAAAATCAATAAAATGTCTGAGTTGTGACACTGCATGGTCTTCCT
Source organism: Mola mola (assembly GCA_001698575.1). Lineage (NCBI taxonomy): Eukaryota > Metazoa > Chordata > Actinopteri > Tetraodontiformes > Molidae > Mola > Mola mola. Next base: position 715,261 of record KV751374.1, on the reverse strand, counting down.
ACCAACAACCAGATATTAGTCTGTGTCAAGCTACAAATATCTAATGAAGATGCAGTAGAGAACTCACCAATGGTGGGGATTGTGGTAACAATTTCTCCCAGTTTCAGTTTGTACAGGATGGTGGTCTTTCCGGCTGCATCCAGTCCTACCATGAGGATCCTCATTTCTTTCTTGCCAAACAAACTTTTAAGGACGCTAGACAAATTCCCCATCTTGTCTCACCTACAGACGGATTAATAAAACAGTTGTTAAGACTTCATTTAAATACAGTGGCCTTCATCTGTCACTACATTTCCATTCATTTCTACACATGCAACTCTACAATAATCTTGTACAACAGGTCAACAAGTACTTCAAGTGATCTCGATGATTACTTTTGAATTGTTTTACTTAAGTTAATTTCAGACACTGGTGTACTGGATATTTCTTTATTTGGTCAATGCCAAGCCTTTAAAATGTATATCCAAATGTAGATGAAACACAGCTTAATTTGCATCACTGTGCCTACTGTAAAGGCACTTCCCCTGACCAGTCAGGTTAAACTACATAGTTTAGGAACAAATGTGTGCACATGAAGCCTTTACTTTGCTATGCCTGAATATCTGCTGGAGGCTCCCCATCAGATATGAACCATAATTACTGGATTACTAACTGTTAATCCAAAAAGTGGTGAATATAGGAAGTACCAATCATAAAAATTAAAGTATCTACACCTCATACAGTGTAAAAAGACATAAAACTGTGGAAATGATACCATTCTTTGAATGCATAAAATAAATGTCATAAAATCTCACACTTATTTTCTTGATTAATCTATCTATCTATCTTGATTATCGATCTCTTGAATTTCTAGTCTAATGTGACACAGTCAAATGTCCATGCTCACAACAGGTAAAACAAGCTATTAACAACCAAAACCATCAGTATATTTGGACACCAAATTTTTTTCTGTGTGTGTGTATTCTTCAACCTACCCTAACACCTGTTTATAGTTTTAAGGTTTTTACACAAAGTCAAAACTAAAGAGAGCGTGCCTCAGCTTGCTCTGTTCATTTTAAATGTTGAGACCAAGAGTGAAACTGAGATAAGTACCAGTAAGTAACAGAGTACATTCCTCCAATTCAGGATGAGCACTTTCGTTTCAATTTTGAGGGGCTGACATCAAGAACTACAATTTTTTTATTGAACGTACAGGTAGGTCCATAATTATTTGGAAAATTGCAAATTTTTATTAATTTACCTTTGTACACCACAACAATTGATTTTAAAGAAAAGCAATCAAGATGTGATTGAAATGTAGACTTTTAGCTTTAATTCAAGGGGTACCACAAGAGTACCCCATTAACAATTTAGGAATTACAGCCATCCAAGATAATTGGAAAATTTACTGTCCAATAGTTTCATGGTCAGCTTTGATCTCTTCCCTCATCATTCCTTGACAAAATAAGCAGATAAAAGGTTTTGAATTGACTCCAAGTGCCCAACCTTCCAAAAAAGTGTCAACGGAAGTCAAGAAGACCATCACCAGGCATGCATAAATAAATAAATAAACAAACCTATCAGAGAGATAGCAAAAACATTAGGAGTGACCAAAACAACAACTTAATTCCTTCTTAAAAACAAAGAATCTACTGGCAAACTCAGCAACCCAAAAAGTCCAAAAGGCCTTGAAGACCACGGAAGAAAACGAAAGATGATGATCACATAATTATTTTCTTGATGAAGAAAAACACATTCAAAACAGCCAACCAAGTTAAGAACAATCTGGAGGAACGTACCATTGGCAACGTCTACAATCAACAGATGCCTACATTAATGTAAATACAGAAAACAAAAGAAACAACTCATGACCTGAAGCATACCGCAGTCAAACATGGTAGAGGCAGTGTTATGGCATGAACTTGTATGGCTGGGGCACTAGTGTTAGTTGATAATGCGACAACTGATGGATCAGGCTGAAAACTGATGTGTATGTGGCTGTACTTCCTTGCTCATAGTTAGCCATTTTACATGCACTACTTGGGCTCTAATATAGTCACCATCATTCCTTATGTACACAACACTATTTACTTGGTTACACATCCTGAGTAGCCACCACTGAATAATCCCACTATGTGATTACCCCAAATTATCAGATAAATGATGTGCAGAATCATATTAACTGAGAATTATTTGGGGAGTGGTGGCATAGAATGGAAGACAATTGAAAAATTCAAGTACAGCAGAAGTATCAACACAAATTACTTAATTTGAGTACTTGAGTAAACTGGACTTGGTGACATCACTGTCTTATTCTAAACACAGCAAAGAAAATAAAGAAACACTACTTTATATATTTAGTTTCACCAGTCTCAATATTAAATTTCATGTCTCTATCCGTGAAAATGCTAAACACAAATTACAGGTTCTTGTGGAACCATGACACAAAGCATTTTAGTGTGAAACAGGGAATCTCTGTGGCTCACTTTGGCACATATTACTCGAGAACAAGTCATCTAATCGCCTTCATATTTGGCAGGTCTGATGCTGAGTACCCACTGAAGTCCATGGTTGAATTTGTTGTAATATAGACATGAAACGCATTTGATTTTAATAAATTTGGATTAAAGAGTGAACTTGCTCTGCTCTGATCCGCAGTGCTGAGTGGAGGGCGGAGTGGATCTCCCCCAGCATGTGATGGAGGTACTGTATGAGCACGCTTCTGCTCCATCCAGAGCCTACATTTAACTGCTGCCGGTTTACATACTTAATTTGCCTTCTCCTTTCTTTAGTTTGGGCTGATTGTTGGCTCTCCATATTCCAGATCTTTTCCTGCTATAATAGTACAAATGCCTGACAGTAATGTGAGGGAATATCTGCCACCTACTCACACATATTGCATAAGTCGTAACTCCAGTGCACCACAGTCATTTACACCTTTGAACTGACACTGCACTACTAAGCAATTATCATAACTATTATGAACCAGTATTACATTTACAAGATAATTTTTTGAAAACGTTGTGCTCCGTATAAAGTTGGCAATAGAGAGCAGACACTGACAGCGTTCACCACCTTTCCACCGTCGAGCACACGTCTACATGACTTAGTCAAGTACAATAAGAATTTGCACTCTGATCATCCATTGGAATAACGGTAGTTAGCTCCACCACCCGTAAAACACAATGCTGACAAATGCTCTGTTAAACACCGCCTTGTTTTCATTTACACATCGGTTGAAAAACAAGTAGAATATAAGGGTTTAAATAACATACATTGACATCGTTAGATTTACGTGTGGTTGGGACTGTAACTGAATGTAAACGCCCTTATATAGTAAGTAAGGTAACGTCACAGACTAAGCAGGGAGTGGAATTACCGTTAACCCAAATGAAAGCTCAATGCTGTTAGCCAGCTATCTTAAATAACGTAATCTCATTTAAAAAGTCATATATAAAGTTGACGTTAACATTAAATAAAGTGTGCGGTTATATTTAAATAATTTATTAACAACAAAGACACTGGGTGATAAGAATCGCTATTTTCTTTTTTATCTGTGCAGTTAACATTACAAAAAAAACAACTTCCTAAACAAACACACTTACGCTCAAGTTTAATCGCGAAGGAGACCGCTGACGAACTGTCAAAAGCGTCCGGCTTCAAGCTCCCACAGCTTCGAGCAACCTATAACGGCAAACGAGTTACCAGGTTTGTTATCCTCACTGTCATTTCATTTAAAAAAACACAACTATAACGCACCAATGTTAAAACGTTTCCAAATAATGTCTGTACCTTTACTAGCGCTCCTCGAGCCCTCTTGGCTTGTCCTACTGAACAACAAAATGGCGCTTTCCGGCGACGGTCGTGTCGTCTTCTTCGTCATCACATTCTTACATCTTCTTCCTCGTGGTGTGTTTTGATGTTACTAACGCCTCAATATTCAACAGCGCTACCAAATGGTGTGGATAGGAAGTATCTTGATATAGTAGTCATGAGAGGGCACGACATGACGTTTATAATCAAAGAAGGAAATAAAAAATAGATCTCAGGAAATTCCTGAGCAAAATAGTTAAATATTGAATGAACTGAATAAATAATCAGCAGCAATAACTACAAGTAGATAGGTACCGTGCATTTTGAGAAGGAAGAGGAGGAAGAAAGGTGTTAAAATGAAGAGGAGTTGTTCCAGGAAGTACTCCTGGATTATCCAGGAAGTTTTTAAGATAAAAGCCCTTTTATTTCGGATCTGGCTCATATACGTATATTAATTTTTTTTGAAGTGTTGCGCTACATCTGCTGACTGAATTTAAACCACCGGTCTTAAATATTTTTTTGCTTATTTATCATTACTTTTAAAAAAATTTAAAAAAACAAAACAATTCTAGCTGATTAGCCGATTATTCATCAGAACGATTTGTAAAGTTCTCAGTTGCTAAAATAGTTTATTTCTGCAGCACGTGTAAATTGCAACCTATTTTCAATGCATATAAAACAAGTTATGTATCCAGTTTTCACAGCCGACTGTCTAAATTTTCTTCTGGAATAGTACATGATCTTTGCCACCCATGTGTTGATTAGGTTGAGTGAAGTGGTGCATTGAGGTGTCAGGAAATATGAGGCGGCTTCACATGGCCAATGTGAATGCATGATGGCCTGTAAGCAAACCAGCCCAGACTATAAGAATTTGAAACGTATTAAATGATGAAATTCTTGAAATGAAATTGTGTGTCTTCCGGGATGTGCTGGACCTGGGCATGTCAAGCTTTACATTCTTTAACTATTTCCGCGCTGCAACACACCTAAATTAAATAGGTCATTAGAAGGCACGATGATGAGTAAGAGAAATCTGTAATGTATTTATACAATATATATACTCATGTCGATTCAATTCATTTGTTAATATGACTTTTTTTCCTGAAAACTAATGGGTTTTTTTTAGTGTACATTTGCATTATCTGTTTAAAAGTTATCATCAAACGGGCTTTTTTCAAAAGATGGCTTGATTGTTCAAAGGGCAATCTACAAGTGGTTAGATTTAAACTAAACTTTTTATGTGGCATTCGTGCAAACTTTCATTCAAGCATTGGATAAATGTTAAGTGTGTGTAAAGGTGATCCCAATTGCTCACTAAGTTCCAGAGCCACTAGATGGGGCTGCTTGAGTTGCTCCCTTGAGGAACAATGAATGAAGCCTGAAAGAACGTGTGGTGTCATTTAATTGGAAGAACATTTTACATTTCTTTTAATAACATAGACCCGTTGAAACTGTGTCGTTAATCTCGGACCTCACTGACATCGATCTGTCACCCGCGGAGTTCTATTCAACATCTGGACGCTGTGTTTACATTTGTTTTGAAGATCGGTGGATTATTGTACCTGATCATTATGATGATACTGCAGTTTGTGTCCCTTTCCCCGTGGTCAGGGGGAAGAGAGATCCAACCTGCTGGATAAAAACACTTCAGAGTGAATGTTTGCTGCCCTGCTGGGTTGAAGTCTCATTCATGAAACCATCATGTTACCTTTAAAGAGACGTGATCTGTAGGCTACAGTAAAAAAAACAAAAAAACCTACTGATCAAAAGCATAGCGATTTATGGAAAAATACAATCTGAGTGGAAAACATTTTAATACTTATGGAGTTGAGACCGACTGACCTCAAATAACCCCTGACATTGAAGAAGAGCATGTTTTAAATGCGGAGTTTGCCTGCCCATAGAAGTGGGTTAAATTTGAGTCCTGCGCGTCCCGATGGGACCTGCATCTAAGGTAAACTTTGATTTTGTAGCTCCGGCCACCTGGGTGGCGTTATGGTGGGAGGGAACATACAGTAACAATATTGAATCCAATGAGGGTGCAGGAGTCTGACGGCCCCCCTCCCGCAGAGGGCCCTGCCTTCCTGGGGACTACTGCGCCCGGCGCACTTGCATGTGAGGCCCCCTTATAGTGGTGCGCCGACCAGACGGCAGAGACTTTCTCCATAGAAGAATCAGCGAGATGAAGAGCAGCGCCAACCCGGCAACATGCGCTCCAGGCTCCCACGGACCGCCTGCCTATTGCGACTCATTACGCTCTGCATCCTTCTCGCGCACTCTGCAGCTTATTTTGGGTCAGCCTATTTCCTTATTGCTTCAGCCCAACGTGTCTTTCGACTGCCTCTGTGATCTAAATTGTTCTATTAGATTGTACGTATCATCAACCTGAGCCAAATTACGCACGCGTCATTGTACCCAAACAATAACGGTAACTCATTTCTGTTTTGTTTTCCCCTCTGGAAATGATCTTGCTAACTTGTTGCCTCAAACTTCACACATCAACTGTGGTAATTTAAGATGTACCCCAAACAAATTTGAGGGGTTTCTTTTTTTTTGGGGGGGGTGGCAATTTTCAGGCGTTTTCCCTCGATTTGTTTAATTACCATTAACATTTATTGACATCAATCAGGAAAAGCAAAGGTGGCAATTAGACAAAAACAAACCAGATTGACACCAACTACATTCTCCATCATTATGAATTTTAATAATATGACAAACCGTCCGTGAGACGATATTTCACACTAACAATATTGCATCGACTCCCCGGCTTGCTTTTGTTTACAACTCACGAGTTGTGCTTCTCCCTCCCGCGTCCAGGCTGACAGGGCGGGAGCCTCTGGTGTTTCTACCAGGCCCGTTTCCCAACGAGCCGCCGACGGGCAAGGCGCACCTGAAGCAGTGCGAGCAGATGAGTCTGAGCAGGCGCCAGAAGAGACTGTGTCGCAGGGAACCGGGCCTGGCCGAGACGCTGCGGGAGTCGGTGCGCCTCAGCCTCCTGGAGTGTCGCTATCAGTTCAGGAATGAGCGCTGGAACTGCAGCCTGGACGGCCGAGGAAGCCTGCTGAAAAGAGGTAAGTTCGCGCGTCACGAAGCCACACTGTTTTGTTGGGGTTTTTTTTTTGTTTTTGTTTGTTTTTCCTTTGTCTTTATACAGTGAGGCAGGTGCGCAGCTTTCAGTCGCGCAGAAAGAGCGAGCGAGAAAAGGCACAAAATGAGTAAAATGGTTTTTCTCCAGTTGAATGTTGTTCCAAAAGTTTGACGCCGAGACTGGAGACATCAAACAGGAGTCCGACTTTACCAAAAATACTGACGGTTTTATTAATTATTCATAAAGATGCATTTATTTATTTATAAAATATATATCCAATCGTGTTGATTATCACAGAAAATAGGTGCGGCTTAATATAACTTGATATAAGAATAAAATGAGTTTCATCTTTTGTTTGCTGTGGAGGTTGTGGATTCCTTATGATCCCTAAAGGTTCAGCATTTATGCACGATTTCTCACTGCGTCACTGATTATACAACATGGGAATTAGCTTTGGCTCCAACTACTATTTAGCCGCGCTGCATCTGGAAAAGTTTGCTGGAGATGTGACTGTGTTTTTTAGCCACTGTAACAGCGGCAAATGTGAGACCAGGACACTAGATGATACATTTAAACCTTGTCTTTCATTTGGGGTTACTTAACATGTTTGGCATGGCCCCTTCCCTTGATCCAACCCTTGAAATAAGTTTCCAAATGTTGCCAACGTGAGTACTTTTACTATTGATTACTTCCATTGCTCAACATTGATTAGCTGAGAGAAAGAAAAAAAGAAAAGATATGCCCATACTAAATCAGCCCATTGCTTACAGCTGAAGTGCCCTGCAGGTCTGCTGTGTGCAGAAAATGTTTCAGGATCTCGTTGACTTTATGCATATGGATATCAGCGTGTGGGAGAACATGAGCAGGTCAGCATGGAGGTAATGAGGGAGTAGAAAGCCAAGAAATGTGGTGCGGTGGAGAGTGCTCAAGCCCTGTGGTTATTTTTATCTCGGGAAAGCGCCCATTCCCAGAGGAAAAGGGTGGCACGATTACCCACTTTCATCTGGGAAAATCCTTCCTAGTCAAAATAATAATTAATTGGATCAAAATATACCCTGGTGATGGCTCTGGGTGAAGCAAATAACAGTGCGAAACCAAAAGAAAAGGTCAGGGGAGGAACTATTACACAAGAAAAGTTTCAGAATAATAGCGGGCTTGCAGGAAACCGGTAGTAAGTGCTTTGTAAACATTTTGGTTTAAAGAATGACTCAGTGGTACCAAAGACATTTTAATGATTAGAAATTAGGGATTAATCTCCTCAGTCTCAGAACACGTCTCGATACCACAAATGGGTTTCACATTCACTCAAGCACTGTAAACTGGGCTCCTTAAATCTGTTCTCGGTGAAAACAAACAGACGTGCATCTGAATTTTCACATCTTAATCCCCCTTCGCTGATGTCCTCTTGCATCTATCCTAGCATTCAAGGAGACTGCCTTCCTGCTGGCAGTGTCCTCTGCTGCGCTGACCCATGCGCTCGCCAAAGCGTGCAGCTCGGGCAGAATGGAGAGGTGCACGTGTGACGACTCCCCCGGCATCCAGCATCGAGAAGCGTGGCAGTGGGGGGTCTGCGGCGACAACCTGAAATATAGCACCAAGTTTCTCAAGAAGTTTCTCGGCCAAAAGAGGGTCAGCAAGGACCTGAGGGCTCAGGTCGACACACACAACATCAACGTCGGAATTCGGGTGAGTGGGAAGGCAAAGAGCCCCCAAAAGATGTAGAAATACTCCATCAAATGTGCCCCAGTGAAACTTTGCCCTTTGTGGTGATATTGCCTCTTGAGAGACCACAAGTGTCGTCTGTACCTGAGCGCCACTTAGCTCAATTAGGGTCCAATTTTCGATGACAATGATACCTTTGACACAGAATCCTCACCTACATGTTTTGCACGGTGCCCTCCAGACAAACAGCCCTTATTTGCTGTTGTCGACGGCCTTGGTGGATAGCACAGAGGTAGAGGGTGAGGCAGTGTAGCGGGGAGACAGGACGGCTGTGGGATTGTTGGAGCCAGGTGTTCTCAGGCATGATAAAGCATGCTGTGCGGGCCTACAGAAAATTAAAGGTCTCACGTCGGAGAGAACGATTATATCCGTGGCCCCTTTTTAATATACGAGCGAGCATTTTTTTCCACTTACTAAGATCACTGTGCTCGTCATAAATCCACCTAATGTTCATAACCAGCACCGTGTAGCTTAAATAGCAGGCCCCAGGGTCCTGCCAAGGTAGCTCACGCCTAGATAGATCCAGCATCTCGGTGGAGACAGACAAGGAGAACCACAACAGGAAGAACTGAGGGCAACTGCCTTATCTTTGTTGGGTTAAATGGATTTCTCACTTTACTCCAATGTGGCTGAAAACAGACCACCGGCCGCGTTGACAAAAACGTGAAGTGGTCGGCCCCCGCCATCTCTCAGTAATGGTTCCCCGAAGCCCCTGAGGGGTTCATACCTGCAGAGGGAGGAACTGAGCAGAACCTCTCAGCCCGGAAGTACCCTCCGGCTCCGTCTGCGTGACCTGTCTCTGGCCCCTGCTAAGACAGCGGCTCATCAGGCTGAGTGATCGCATCTCATCACTGACCATCAAGCTCAGTGAACTATTAACCCAAGTCAAGGGCACCATCACACGGCGCCACTACATGTATTTTGGCACTTCTTGCTCCGAAATTCCTATCAGTGTTTTCCATGAGCAGGCATGTACAAAGAACAGGGTGGAGAGATTCCACTGTCTGCACTGTTTCTCACCTATGCCTCAGGCTTGAGGAAAAAGAGACAGGAGAGAAGCAGCCAGAGCTGTCCAGGTGAGAAATGTAAAGTAAATGAAATACGACATGCCAGCAGTCCCCCCTCAATCTATTATGTCAAAATGTTTGACTGAGGTGAGCTAAAGGCACATTACCTGCGGACCACCTAACCGTCTACCCACCCTGCAGGAAACGGTCTCACTCTGTCCAGATAGACCTCCCAGATAAGAGGCCAGGCAATGAATCAAGCTGAAGGAGCTGACATCCCTCCCTTTTTTTCTTTCTTTTCCCATCTCAGGCAGTGAAGAGCGGGCTGAAAACAACCTGCAAGTGTCACGGTGTCTCCGGCTCTTGCGCTGTACGGACTTGCTGGAAGCAGCTGTCTCCTTTCCACGACACTGGACATCTGCTGAAGTATCGATACGACACTGCAGTGCGAGTACTGAGTGTCACCAACGCAGCCACCGGGGAGACCGAGCTGGCGGGCCCCCGGCGCCACAGCCAGAGCCTCCGCACTACTGACCTGGTCTACCTGGAAGAGTCCCCCAGCTTCTGCAGACCCTCTCGCTACTCCCCGGGCACCGGCGGGCGCTCGTGTGCCAAGGACACCAGTTGTCAGAGTCTGTGCTGCGGACGTGGCTATAACACAGCCATGCACCTCACCAGCCTGTCCTGTCACTGCCAGGTACGCTGGTGCTGTCACGTCGAGTGTCAGACGTGTGTGAGAGAGGAGGAGGTGTACACCTGCAAAAACGCATAACAAGTGACAAGATAGGAGAAATGTAGGCAAAAACGAGAATACTTGCAATAAACCAAAGAACGACGTGACTGAACTCTAAGCTCCCGTTCACGGTGGGAGCTCACATCCTGAGCGTGTCTTTGCAGGACTCCAGTCTGCCCCGCATGTTATTTGGTGAGGAAAATATATGTTTAACTTTATCACATTGCTGTTTATTCGCTAGTCATCCCCGATTTGATCCGCAGCAGCGAACTGTAAGTGAGCGTGGTTTTTGAACCACTCTGCCTTTCTCTCGCCGGATGCACTGAAACGCCACTCTTCTGGGACGGAGAGATACAAGCTCTTAACACAGGTACTGAACTGGACTGGATGCTACCAGCAGTACAAAG
>KV751374.1:637872-692904 GCA_001698575.1 Mola mola | reverse complement strand
TAATTTCTGAGCTGGGTAAACAGGCCTTAGGGGACACGATATACCCCATCCCACAGCACCTCTCTGATCTCAGTGGAGCCTGAGTGAAGCTAAGGAGAGAGGTGGAGACTGTGAGAAACCTGGTTCATTACGACCACATAAGGTCTGAAGGCAAAGAACCAAGAACAATTGTGACTAATAGCCGCTATGTATAAAATAAAGTGCAAAGATGCATTTGCGTAAAATATATGAAGGAGTTTGTATCTGTTAATGCGGGGATTATATTCTTTCTGTCTACAAACCTGAGTCACTTTATTTTTGCTCTCCCTCAGGCGAGTGGACCAGCTAAAATATGACGTCCAACACCTTCGAACGGCCTTGCAAAATTTCCAGCATCGACGCTACGCCAGGGAGGCCCAGGAGAGAGAGAGGGAGGAACTCATGAGTCGCACCTTCACAACCAATGTATGTCAAAATCAGCAATCACTAGGATGGCCATGAATCCAACATTAAGAGGTCTAAATTAAACCGTGTTTGCTCGGCCTCTTCGCCTGACAGTATAGACGTTTTTATTCTTGTTTATAGGACGTGGATACTTCCATCCCCATCGATGAGACCCTACAGTTAAACTCCGGCTTGCACAACGCGCACAGAGGCATGGATGACCTCCTGGGCAGCGGCAGTGGCATCCTCAACGGTCTCCGAGATCAAAGATCTACGCTGAAGGTTTGTGCACGTCATTTAATAAAAGCTCTGTCGCAGGCGAGGCTGCATTCACTTCTTGTTTCCTGGACAAAGTCAGAGGGAAGTAGAGGTGTTAACATTCCCAGGATTGTTACACGGTAAAAGTTATGTTGCCTGAGTTTTCTAGCGTCATTACTGATCACAATAGTCTCACAGTTAGTGCGTGTGTATGCTCATTCAGAGGGAGAGTCTGTTTCCAGGGAGGTGATGGGCTTCCTGGTTTTGCTTCAGGCCTCGTCTTATCAGGGTGCGTCTGTTGATTGGCACCCATAGGCCGGGTCGCCTAGCCATGAGAAAGTTCTGAAAGAGCAGTGCGTCAGGCAGGGTGTTGTCAGCCAGTCTCCTAAAATGAGATGAATGAGTTTGGCTTGCAGTGGTGCCATTTTGACCCTAAAAACGATTTGACTGTTACAGCTTAGTGATCACTACTGTTTTGGCTCTGCACAGGGGACGCATAAGAAGATGCTGGACGTGGCCAACATGCTAGGGCTGTCAAACACAGTGATGAGACTGATAGAAAGACGAGCCACCCAGGATAAGTTCATCATGATTGGAGGCATGCTGTTGACCTGCGTCTTCATGTTCCTGGTAATCCGATACCTGGCCTGACCACCATCCATCCACAACAGTGGGGGTTTTTGATCATTCGTGGACATTTCTGCACCACATCATCCCTTATGATATGAAAAGTCACAGAACTGAACTTGTAACATCAGATGATTGTTTTTGATAAGGTGTGCCATTACTTTGCCACCAATTTGGATGTTTTGGTCACCTGGAAAATGGCAAGGTTGAAGAGGACCCTGATTACAAACAGTATTTTATTACACTTGAAGCTCCAAGAGGGCGTGAACTTTTGATAACAGGTCTGCTTCCTTCCTCAGATTACTGCCACATATAGTCTACTCTTATTAAAACCACTCTGCAACTGTTCCAAAATGGCTTTTTAAAAACGACAAATTGTATTTGTAAAATCATCCTACCATTAACTCCAGCAAAAAGCCATTTTTCTTGATCCGTAACCTGTCAATAATTGTGCATCAACCCGGCTTGTTAAACATGGTTCTTAGAGAATTACAAATAATAGCGTGAAAATACTGTGTTCCATGTTTTATTAATATTGCTGCCTGGAGAATATTTTGTGTAGCTAAAGAGATAAACAAGGTGGCAACTACCGGAGTTTTTTTTGGGGGGGAGAAATCTACCTTTCACTTGGATTTATGTGAGGGTGTCGTCTCACTATGTGAGTGACTTCGTTCTCTAATAAAACATGTCATCCCCTGCATGTGTCTTCATGACTCTGTTGGTAACAGGAACAAAGTTCAGCAAAGTGATTTTAAATATATGTTTTAAGATAAACTATTAACAAGAAAGAGCTCTCCCATTCTACTGGTAGGTAAGTATGTTAACTTGACTGTTGATTGACTTCCTTTGGCTTTACTGTGTCCGCCTGTTTATTCAAGGCAACTAGAGCACCATCTAGTGGTTCATTTTCAACAGTGCCCTCACCAAGGATTGCTAGTCTCTCCCAACTCTTCGTGCTGCGGACAAAGACACGTCAACTCAAACATTTTATTTGAAACAGTTTTTAAAAAATACAGAGTTGCTACTGTTGGACCATCAACTATTCCTCTGTCATCCCGAGCCCACCATGCCAGGGTAAATTAGAAACCACTTTGATAAAATACACATATCCACCTTCTCCTCACCCGTCCCCCAAAATGCAATTCTTAGACCTAAAGAATGTTAATAGGTTAATCTACAGCAGTTTTATTTACAAAATTACACAAAAGCAAAAACAGAGCCTCTTTTTTAGAAGAGCTTCTTGGAAAATAATTTAAAAACAAAAATAAAACTATTGCAGTATACTACAATCTTGTTAAACGATGCAATTGCACCATCTCAATGTACAGATTTCAGTGCAATTCCTTCCGGCGTACCCTCACCACAGGGAACATGAGCCTTTGCCTCAGAGCATCAAGGATGTCAAACCCCTACAGCTTGTTTCCTCTCACTTAGAGAGGGAGTTCATACGGGACAATATACTGATTTGGGCACCACAGCTGTAACTTTATATGGTCATCATTGGTGGGATTCTTCACATTACACACTCATATATGTACAAGTAACTGCATTACAAATTGAAAACCAACAATCCCATAGTGAGCAAGTAGCCAAGAACATAAAACAAGAGTATCAGACATGAAAGTTTTTGTCTCTGGAGGTTACATTACAGACTTAAAGTTGTTCCTCTTTAGAACAAAAACACATACACCTCCAAATATGATTCTAACTGCAGCCAGTACATCTCTTTTGCTGCTTTAAAAAAAAACACACAAAAAAACACCTCCAGTGGTTTGTTTTTTTTTTTGACTCAATGAAAATAACTAGGTGGTGTATGTACCTATCTCGAGCTGCAATATAAACCAATGTCTTGAAGTCTGAATCTACACCCTGTTATAAAAAATTCAGGGCAAAACAAACAAAAAAAAACCTCAAATAAGCCAGAAGAAAATGTTAGTGTTAATTCTGAACCCAACACAGGCGACACCACTTTGTGGCTAAAAACTTGCTGTACTGCGTATGCCAGTAAAACAGCAGTTTAATGAGCGCTCCCTTTCTCGTTGCTTCCGTGTTGTCGTAAGATTCTCAAAACCAAACCGGGAAAGTCTTTTCCAGTGGTTAGGTGCTATGACTACACTCCACTTTGCATCATTACTCAGGAGCCGTGGTTAGGTGGGTGCTGGAGGTCCTGACCTGAGAAGATTGGGTGTAGCAGAGGGTGAAGTTGGAGGGCTGCTGCTGCAGCTGCCTGTGAAGGCCGGGGCGCGAAAAGTGTGGGGTACAGGGCTGTGTGTGGTACATGGTGGAGAGCTAAGGGGGTGTGATGAAGTGCAGAAGCTGGGATAATATGTATGGGCTGACCAGAGAGGAAAGCTGTCGGGTGGGCAGGAATCAGTCCGGCATGTCCCAGTGAGTGACCCAGAGAATGACCAAGAGAGGGGCCTAGATGCGAGAGTGAGATGGGGGTAAGGTGATGTTGAGGAATATGGTGTACCTGGGCCAGCTGGGCATGGGCATGGGCGTGGTGGGGGTGGTGGGGGTGTGCTGGGTGGATGCCCATGGCTGCAGCAGTGGCAGCATGGTGCTGCAGAATGGCATGTTGCACAGTGGTGATGGATGTACCAGAGGCTACAGACACCGTGGGCTGTTGAATGTGGATCTGCTGCAGGGCTGGGGGAGGAGGAGCTGGGGCTAAGTTAGCAGCCGCTGCAGCGGCGGCGGCTGCTGCTGCTGCGGCGGCAGAGGGGAAAGTCTTGACCTGTTTGGCCAAAAGCTGCTGCTGGATGTGCTGCTGTGCAGCCTGCTGCAGCTTGCTGTATTTCTCCATTTCCTCAGGCGTGAATGTAATGGGCTGACTCTCCAAAGGAGCCAGTCCATCCTCCTCTGCCTCCATGCCATCCTCGTCCAGGTTGGGTGGTGGGTAACCAGGGTAGGCATGAATTGGAGGCTGCTGCTGCTGCTGCTGCATTTCTGGCATGAGGGACTCAATCATAGGGTTCTGAGAATGATCATGTCCTGTTTCTCCTTGGTACTGGGTAATCATCATGGAAGGCTCTTGTTCAAACAAAGGTCGAGATTCTTGGTGGGCCTGGGCTTCCGGAGCAGGTTGTGGTGTTTCCTCTTGTACCACTGTGGTCTGTGGAACCTCTTCAATCTTCTGGACTGGTGGAGCTGGAGGTGGTGGAGGAGGGAACTCACTTATTGGCTCCACCAGGATAACCTCTGCCTCAGCCTCAGAACCCTTCCCTGCTCCAGATTTCTCACCATCATCAGGTCTTGTTAGAGGAATCACCGGTTTCTTCCCTGCCTGCAGCTTACCAAAAAGTGGCAGCATGGCTTTGTTTCCGAGTGTTGGAGGTAGTTTGGGACCAAAGTACCCCTGTGGTGGGTCCTTAATCTTAATCCCAGATTTTGCTCCTGTGACAGAATCATCAGAGTATTTTTTAGACTGAACCTTCTCCAATAACTGACGTGCAGTCAGAGTGTTTTTATGTTCGCCTGTATCTCGGGACCCCCCTGGCCTCAGAGCCTGTGAGCTCGATGAATGGGTGTTGCGGTTAAGGCCTCGTGAAGAAGATGAGCGCGGTGACTGGGAGCGGTAAATGCGAGAGCGGTTAAAGTCCCTGCGGTGTGTCTCACTGTCGCCTCGACCCCTCTGGCCTCGCCGGTGAGGAGAACCTTTGGTGGAGCTAGACGAGCGGCTCACGGAGCTGTGGCTTCGACTGTAGCTGCGCCTCCAGGATCTTGCACTGGTGCTGCGACTGCGGCTCCAGCTACTGGAGCTTCTTGAGCTGCTCCTATGGTGCCGCCGGTGCCTCTTCCTTCGGCTGTAGCTGCGCGAACGTGAGCGGGAGTCTTCTGAGGAGGAAGAAGAGTATTCTCTCCTCGATCGTCTACGTCCTCGGCTCCCCCTTCGCTCATACTCAGAATCTGATGAACGTTTCGAGTGCCTCCGTCTGCGACCCTCTGTGCTGTAATCACTATAGCTGTCTGAATAGCTGCGGCTACGGTGGCTGTAGGCACTGCTTCCTGCCGAGGAGCGCTCAGAGCTGCTGGAGTATGAATGACTACGGGAGGTTTGGCCACGATGGTGCCGGCGACTGCTGCCCCGTCGTTCTCCCCGTCTTGAAGAGCGACTGCAGGACCTCCCCGATTCCTCACTATGGTGACGCCGTTGTTCCCGAGGACTTGATCTACGATGGCGTGACCTTTGAGTCTTGGAGCCCCCTTCTTCTTCACTTTCACTGCTGGGAGGTCTGCCAGCACCAGGACTCTTTTGGGCTGAGGTGGAGCAGGAGGCACTTTGAGGTGCACCGGAGTCGGTTTTTTGTCGCTTAGTGCCGCTGCGCTCCTCTGAGGAGTGTGCCTTGTCACCGGCTTTGCAAGCTCCTCCTTCCTCCGCTCCAGACTTGCAAGGCACTTCCTTTGTAGCGCGTTTTCTCTTCCCAAGCTCAGCTCCTGTATTTCCTGTGGTCACTCCCCCTCCAGTTGTCAGCTGCACAGATGAACAAACAGCTTTATCTTGTGATTTTCGTTTTGCTTTTTCCTTTTCATCACTCATTGCCTCATCTTGATCTGCGGCTTTATTTTTGCTCTTCTTTCGTTTGTGTTTTTTCTTTTTTTTGGGCTTCTCTTGGGTTACCTCAGTCTCTTCCTCTGCATCGTCTTTTGCGCCCTTTTCTTTCACTTTGCGTTTTGAGTGCTTTGCAGACTTCTTGTGCTTCTTCTTTTTCTTCTTTTTCTTGGCACTACTGCCAGTTGCAGGCTTTTGCTCATCACCCTCTGATTGTCCCAGCTCTTCCTTCAACATTGGCTTGTCTTTCTCAGAGCTGGTCCCTGGCTTAGCAGTTTTGTCTACTTCAGCTGTGGAGGCAGCGATCTCCTGTCCCTTGTCATCAGACTCCTCACAAGGCTTAGGAGATTTTGCCAATTTCCCCCCACGTAACCCTTTGTTGCGAGACAGCTTGAAGTCAAAATAAAGGGGATTACAGCTGTAAGACAGAGGAGGTTGAGCTTTTGTAAACTCAAGGAGCTCTGAGGGCCACTGCAGGGTGGTGCTCTCATCTTTGCTCAGAACTGGGAAAAAGGGACCAGTGGGGATTTTAGGACCCGAGATGGAATCCAGAGTTTCCTGTCTGGTCTCTGTTTTTTGAGTTGGGGAAGTGACGTCCATGGAAGCTGTGTCTTCAACACATGAAGGACCATCCTCTGTCTTTACTTTAGGTGTTGGAGGAGTTGACTCTGGGTCAGGGGTTGAATTGACATTTTCCTGTTCCTTTTCATTCTTGCACTCCGTAACATCGGGCTCTATCTGCTCTGATCCATCTTCATCCTTCTTCTCCTCCTGTCCCTCTTCCTCATCGTCCTCATCGTCTTCTTTGCTCTGACAGTGATCAGTAGCCTTCATAAACAGCAAAAACTGGAAGTGAGGCTTTACCCGGCAATGAGCTGGAGGTACATAATGATAGTACTGAGGCTCCTGTCCAGCATATCCTTCTTCTTTTTTCATCATCATCTTAAGTTTGTTCAGTGTGGAGGCTAGGGAGCCTCCGTCGTCAGGCTGTTGCACCTCTTCTGTCCCGATCACATTTGCGCTTTCTCCTCCTTCACCTCCCCTTGGGCTGTCTGTGCTGCAGCCAGATGTTTCATCTTGCCCCCCAGGCTTTTCTCCCTCCTGTCCTTCCTCTTCCTCCATAGCCTCTTCACCATGATCGGCAAACACTGCCGCTGCTGTCTCGAGCTTTACTGGGGCTTTCTTAGCAAAGGAGAAGGATACACTGACTTTGGAGGCACCACTAGGGGTTGGGGAGGAGGAGGTGGAGGAGTTCTTTCCAAAAGAGAAGCTGATGGTTGGACCTGGCTTGGGGGAGGCTTGTCCAGTTTTATCTCCCGGTGATCCTTCCATGGCACCATCCATCAAAGCAGTGTTCTCAGGCAACATGTTATCATCATCTTCCACCTTTTCTCCATCCACAGCGACTGTGGTAGTTTTGAACATTGGCCCACTTCCTGGAGTACTGCAACATAAAATCATGATAACAATGTTGATGGGGAAAAACCGGCATGCAAATTACCACCAACAGGTGTGTTTTGAAATCCAGCCAGCAGAGGGCACACGAAGAGTAAATTCTTACCGGTCCTGTAGTTTCCTCTGTTCAGCAAGTTCATGCAATCGTCGCAGCATCTTTTCTTGCTTTTTTCCACCTTTCCGGGAACGTGATGATACATTACGAGCAAACTCTCTCTGCTTCAGCTCTTTAAGCCTCTGCATTACAAAAAAACACAAGATGTTTGCAAGACAGGGAGAAACAAAGCACAAATACTTTCTTCTTTTCAAGACAAATGACAACTCTCATGTTTCATGGCAAAACAGATCTCCAAAAGTGATTCATAATCAAACAAGTACCTGCTTATGAGCGTGGTCATAAGAGTTAATGTGGTTGTCAAATTCCTGGTGTTTGGTGTACTGTTTGTCACATAGCTCACAGTAGAAATTGGCTCGCAGGTCTTCCAGAGCTTTCGCTATGGCTTTCTCCTTTTCCATCTGGTCCTATTGAAAAGAAACACAAAAAAGGATGATGATTAAAGTAACTGTCTTCTTCTACCAGTAAATGTATTTACCAACAGCATTTAGTAGTTTATGACAGTGGTTCTCAACCTGAAGGGTGTGCTTTACCAGCAGCAGGACAATGAAGGGGTCTAGACTGAGGGTGCTTGTTCAGAAGGATGTTCGACTCTGATTAGTTGTGATTCTAAATTTGAAAATTCAGTAATAATTTCCAAGATTAACAGTATTTAATGAAAAATTCAACTTTAGGCCTTATTTATTAGGTTTTACCCATTCAAAAACAACTTTTTGACATGATCAGCAAATCTATTGTGTACCAGCTTGCAGCACACAAGTGAAAGACACACCTGTGTTACTAAGGTGGTCTATAATTAAAAAAACCTTCACCTAAAGAAGCAGGGCTTGGTCTTAAATGAAACAAATTTATCATTATCTAAAGTCTCTATCCGCTTCTTTTTATATGAAAGAATGGAGAAACTATTGAATCAACAAGTAAACGGAGTCTCCCCTGTTGCATTTAACGGGTTAACAGGAAACAAGTACTCCACTGTGCAGCTTGTTAATGGAACAGTATCGCCTGAGGAGGAATGACATAGAATGATTTAAATTTTCTGCAAACTCAGAATTTTCTTATCATTTCTATGAAATTTGCATAGTGGCAGTTTATGCACATTACTGTTTCATACATATGACACTGCCACAATAACACTAACTCATGTGCATACAGACTTTGAATCCCCAAAACACACAAGGCAAGATTAATTTCCAAGCAGTTTATAACACTGGTATAGACTATTTAATTGGAAAACATTTTCCCGGTCAAAAATATGTAATTTTAAAATTGAATATATATATACTGTATATTTTCTTCTTTCCACAACAACTTTGAGACCCCAACAAATTTCTTGCAACCTACATGGGGGTCAAGACCATAAGGCTGAGAATCATTGGGATATGAAACCAACACAAATTATCATATTTACACAAGCTGAAGGGGCCTTACCTTGTATTTTTGCCGCAGTTCTTCTGTGTCCTCTTTCTCAACTTCAAGCACCCTTCGCTTCTCTGTGGCATCTTCTGCATAGTCCATCTACAAACACAAAGCAGTTATACCACTCAGAAAACAAAATTCTCCTGAATCCACAGTAGATATTCAAATTCATCATATATGCTATTCATAAACTGGTGGTAGGTTAATTGGTCACTCTAAATTGAATGTGAATGTGAGTGTGGATGGTTGTTTGTCTCTATATGTTCGTCCTGCGATGAACTGGCGACTTGTCCAGGGTGTACCCCGCCTTCGCCCCAAGATGCTGAGATAGCCCCCAGCGACCCCTAACGGGATAAGCGGTAGAAAATGAATGAATGAATGAATATTTAATAGCACTTTGGACAAGCTGTTAAACTTGTTCACACACGTGGGCTGAAGGACCTATGAGTGGTTAGTTTGTGTTGCTTGCATTTTCTCCTTCATGGTTCTCATAATGACAGATTATTGAAGTCCATCTGAAACTGTATTTAGTCTTTCATTATTGGAAGCTATATCCAATAAGCAAATAATGGCGCACAGAAATGCAAGTAGTTCAGAGGCTAATTTTGACGCGCCTGTCTATTCACATCAGGGTTCATGCAGTTTTAGGAATAAATCATGCAAATTAAAAAACAAACAAACAAATGTGCCATAGATAATACAATAATGGAGTCAGCCTGGTGCTCATTTCACCTCGTAACAAGAAAAAAAATGGTGTTATGGTGCTTCTCCTTTTTATTAAATAAATCCGGGTGCTGGGATCTGAGACAATCAAGCAGTCCGTCATGTTGAATATTTTGATTATGACATGTTAAAAATTAACATTTTGATTGGCCAGATATGTAATTGTCAGAAGCGAAGTTTTGGAAAAATGGCACTAGCGGTAGGACCAAAAAAATAAACGCCCCAATTTCACACTGTGACGCAACACTGCTGGTGTGAACGACTGCATTGTCTGGCTACTGACTATAAAAAGAACATAACTATGTACATATTAGTCATATGAAACAATTTATCAAATCAACAAATTAAATCAACAAATTATCAAACAATTTCCCCCGGGGATAAATAAAGTATTCTGAATCTGAATCTGAATGAAAAAAACAAAACAAAATTGCAAGGCCTTCAGGCTTAATTAAAATAGTTGTATTAGCTGTGTTATGTCACGTACCTTCATTTTCTTGCAACAAAATAAAGTCAAAGATTACAGTGGTGAGACCAAGAACTGGCCTTGTCCAATATAAAATCTGTTCAGACTAGATATGCCAACAGCTGGACGCAGTCACTCTGTTGGCCAATGGAAAGCAGCTGGCACGCAAAACAGCAAGACACGTTCAACTACGTCCTCTGTTAGAACAACATAAAAAAGTGATGATAAAACAAACAGATTTTACCTCCATCTCCATACGTCCCATCCCCATGACATCATATTTGAGGATGATGGGCACAGGGTCAGTGCGTCCTGAGGTGAGAGAGACAGAGAGTGGACAAGGTGAGTTTTTGAGACAGAGACCGGGGGAGCAGCTCGAAGACAGCCTGCTTTTAGAGCATAGGGTGCTGGGGTTAGAGAATTTGGCCTTGAAGTGCAGAGAGACCAGAAAGCTACAGTGAATCAAACACCAGCCATTCTCACAGCTTACTGCAGGCAAAAAGTAAAGATTTATCTGGCCTTCCAGTCACATTTGACCTGGCTACATATTTGTATTTTGAATAGGCAGTTATTATATTCATTGTGAATTAAATAAAGTAAAGGTCATTTGGATTGTTAAACACAATGTCTTTCTAGATTAAAGTTCATTAGAAACAAGAACGCACGCTTTAAGCCAATTGGTTTCCATATGTTTTCAGTGTAGATAAAGGATCCACCACTCCTGCATTTCTACAGTCCTGTTAAACCTGAATGCCAAGTTCATCAAGGACGCTAAAGCTCGAGGGATTGTGTGTGTGTGTGTGTGTGTGTCCTGCTGCCACTGCAACATCCTCTATGAGGGGTACAAAACCTTCCAATTTTATATCAGGCCTATTATGTCATCTTTCTCTGAAACGTCTACAAGCTGACTGAACCTTACAAGCTCCTTTCACTGTCTTGAGGTTCAACTTTGTTCCCTTGTCATGGCTAGCTGAAAGATTATTTTGCTCCGTCTACTTAAGCCATGTTATGTAAGCTGTGAAAAGAGCTAGATCTGAAAGAAATTAACAGTAGAAAAATAAACAAACCAACCAAAACAACAGAACGGAATATTTAAGATAAATATACAAAAATCAAAACTACTTTGGAGATTGACACAGAATTGCTTAATCCACTCATAATCAGCCAAACAAAGCAGAGAGAAAGACAAGAGTAAAAAAAAAAAAAAAAAAAAAGGACACAAGCACTGAACTACAGCAGAGTGACGTCACAGGCCAGGTATCGCCATGGTGACAGTGCAAGGGATGGGGATACTTACCTGACAAAACATGGGTATGGTTAGGAGGAGAAGGAAGGGGAGGACAGACAGACAGACAGGGGAATCTCAACACAGAAGGCATATAAAGAATTTGAACTAGTCTGCTGCTCCTGTTGCCAGCCAGATACAACAATTGATCTTACTGATAGTGATTATCAATTCAGTTTGGTTTCAGTTTTTTTCTCCCACATATTTAAATTTCTCTTCATTAATTAAATATCAGTGCATACCATTGGGCATATGGAATAATTGCAAGCATTTGAATTGGATTTATATCATCAAAGTTCTTTAATCAGAAGGCTAATACCATGCATTTGCCACTGTGTCGTTAGTTTGGGCCAAAAGGAGCCCAAAGACAACATATTATATATACTGTATTCACACAGCATATTGATCATAATGTCTTAATGTAATAATTTAGTAGTTTAAATTAGGCTACTTCTTTGCACACTCTTACCTTTCTTTACAGTGGAAGATAAGAATATTTTTAATGTAAATGTCTATCATTCATGTGTTATACTTGAGTAATTTAGTCATCACAGCCCAATGACATGTTAATTCTGAAATCATAGATGCATGGGCATTATAACATATAATGGCCTGCCTGGACTCCCACTGCAGTGTCTGGCAGCCGGGTGGGCTTTTAGCTGAAAACCTAATTATGCATGGATGATTCTGAAGGCCTTGTTTTACAGAGGATATTAGAAGAGCACTGATAGGCGTGTGTGTTCACACTTTGGCAAACAGTAGTAGAAAAGTGAAACCAAAAAAATGGGATGGTGTATTAGCCAACCACTGCAGTGGTCTGTCTCAATACAGTCACAAACCAGGCCCAGAATTAAAGATTAATGAACGATTACAGTCATCCCAACTATCACCAATCTTTAAACACAGTGACAATACTTCCACATTATCCATTCCAGTGGAAAAGAAAGGGACCACACAAAAAAAATGTGCATCTAAATCACATGTGAATCACAAGGTTAAAAAAAAAACTGAAAACAAACAAAATGACAATGTTCTAAGAGTAATACGTATGCATGATAATATGCAAGCAGCAGAATGAGGACTAATACAGATAGAATTTTAAGCCTATGTAGCATTTGTGCTCTGATGAGAGGAAAACAAAAAATGGGAGAAATTAAAACAAAAAAAAAAAAAAAAAAAAAAAAAAAAAAAAATTCAATTGGGGGATAAAATAACATTTACCACTAAGTTTACCATCAGCACAACATGGGCAGGATCAAATCGCTGTAAAAAAGAAACACCAATTGGTTAAGCAGGAAGATTGAGGCACATAGAGAAGGGAAGGTGGGGTTGGGAGTGTGGTAGTGGGGTTTAGGGGCATCAGTGTCACCCCCACTCCCCTCATCCCTTCACTCAGGGCTAGATGCTTACAGGGATTCCCTTTCACCACTCTCTCCAAACCACTCGTCCCAGTCCCCAGGACCCTAGTATCTGGCGTCATCTTTCTTTAAAAC
The DNA here is from genome assembly GCA_001698575.1 of Mola mola. Classification (NCBI taxonomy): domain Eukaryota; kingdom Metazoa; phylum Chordata; class Actinopteri; order Tetraodontiformes; family Molidae; genus Mola; species Mola mola. The sequence continues at coordinate 680,091 of KV751374.1, read as the reverse complement.
TGCCCGCCCCCCAAAGTACTACCACCCCTAACGAAATAAACTAAAAGTACTGTGTGTCTGTGTCAGTAAAAACCCAGCAAACCTTCAATTGTTACCTTTGCAGATCCAAAATAATTGGAACCCCCATCACTTACGTTTTGGAGGAGCTGCTCAGGGTGAGAGAAGTAATAAATGAACAGTGGACTATGAAGCATATTAACTTTGACAGTTGAAATAAGACAGTTTTGGAGTATTTATGATCATATTTCTAGTGTAATGGATGCCTCTAGGGACAACCACCATTTTCCCCCTTTGAGCTTTTTGCTTTGCAGACGCTTGTCAGCCCAGTTAGCAAATCTCCCTGAGATTCTCTCATTTCCCTCCTAGCTTACAGCAAGCATGTTTAGCGATGTGCTTAACCCCAGCAAATGTGAACACATGACACACAAAATGTACCTGAGGAAAGAGCCAGCAAGGCTTTGAGCAGTGCTTAGAGTGTATTTTGCATTGCATATACAAGTATGTAGTAGCAGTTTTACCAAAAATGTGACCTGCCTGTTCTGGAGTATTACATTTTACTCTTGTGTGTGAAAGTAGTGGCTGAGTGTGCTTCCTCCAACACTGCTTAAAGCCCCGGGAGATTGTGACAGTTTAAGGCAGGCAGGAGTGCACCTCTGGGACAAACATGCTGGGCAAAGAAACAGGGGGAGGACGGAAGCATGTAACCATGGGGACAGAGACATTCGGGGGTGTTGAGGGGTGGTGAGGTTTTCCCTGTAAGTTGACTCTATGGCCCAGTCAGTTAACAAATACAGTCATCCACACATCTCATTTCCACATAATGACCACACATACACGCAAGTTTCACAGGTTTGTCAATAGAAACAGGCAAACAAGCAGAGGGAAGAAAACTTTTCTACTCTGCAAGCCATTCAAAGTCTGAGGCGTAGTTACAGCCAATCTGATACCCAACAGCAGCAACGGAAAACTCAAAGAGAAACAACAAAAATAAAATCTAACATACGTTGATGTGATGATTCTAAGGGAAGTGATGGAATCATGGCTTCCTATATCTATCTTGATTTCAAGTGGAATTTTGGTCTTTGTTCAAATCAAAGCACTACATGTGTGCAGATTCAAATAAAGGTTTAGTGATTGTGAAGCAAAGAGGAGGAAGCTGACAGAGGCCATTAGCCTACAGTACACTGTAAAAAGGGTGTTACACTGAGGTCAACTGCAAAGTGGGAGAAAGAAAACACACACACACACACGCGCGCACACACACACACACACACACACACACACATACTGACATACAGAGGGGATCCAACAAACCTTACCTAAAAAGGGGCAAAAGGGACAAAAGAAGAATAAGAACAAAGTCAATACAGTGAAAACTTAAAAAGGGGACACAATGGTTTCACTTGAAAATTCAAAAACCTTCTCTTCTTGCAAGGAGGACAGGAAAGGACAGGAAGATTACAATCATTATCCAGTAGACTTCAATGAGATGAAAAGTTGCAATCGTGTAAATCTATTCCCGAGTGCATTAGCAAATTTTAAGAGACTGTGGGCTCCAACAACAGGCCATTAATTCCTGCACTACAAATGGACACACTTTACTGCAGTCTCATCTGCCCAAAAAGCAGGATGCTTACATAACCACATATCAGTAATGCCAGTGGCAAAAACAAGAGCATAGTCAACCCCTTGCAACTTGTTTTCGCCTCCTCACAAAGCACACATCAAATATTGATTGCCGTTCAGTGCCAATTTAATGCCAGGTGGAAATAAACAATGATGAACAAAAGCTAAACTCAAGTAATACTGCTGTGTTTATCCATACACCGGTCAACCTGCCCAGAATGCACTACTGTGCTTATTTATAGTAGCTTCTGGCCAAAGTCAAAGTGAAATACAGGACACAGGGAACCAAGGCCATATACAGTATTTACATGAACAAAATGTGTAAGGGCAGCCACGACACAGCTCAACAGCAAGTCATCAGATCAATGTGTCTTTAGGAACTCATACAAAATAAATACTTATAACAAATGAAGGCTCTTAAATTAGAAACAAATAAATGTGAGCAGATATTAAGATACGACTGTTTGACAGCACACTGAGGTGACTTTATCCCTTATCAATTGTTAGCATGTGTGAAAATTATATCTCAGACCATAGAAATCAGTACAAATCAGTAGAGAATGGGATGTATTTCTACTTTCTCATCCTCTTTTGGCCAGTCAATACACCCAGTCAGGACAGTGCTTTATGTCAGACTAAAACTATCCTCCCGAGAGGTACTTTATATAGAGCTACTTTATACTATTTATGTGTTAGACTCTAAGTGTATAGTTAGAGTCTAACACAGTTTGGGCATATGCTGAATGAATGAGTTGTGTAAAATGCTATCACTGGGCTTACATTACAGCTAGGTTTATGAGTAGGGCAATGCACTTGAGCAGGAGTTGCAATTGAGCAACAAAAAGAAATAGGTGGAAATGTCTGAAGGGGTTATATGAATTAAACCGGTTGATCTGGGGTTAAAAATCGGACTGACAAAGAGGACACAAAAGGAGGACAAATCTAAATGCCAGAATTTATTTGGTAAAACAAGCTTCATTCTTTGCAGATTGCATGGATTCATTGGCCTGCCAGTGATGATATCACTCATGGACAATGCTATACACCATCTTCTCTGGAGAAAGTGAAGGGAAGGGGTGGGGTCATGGAGACAGAGTACAGTAATAAAGATTGAGAGAATGGAGATACTGATGAGGAGAGAAGACAGGATGAAGAGAAAGGAACTTGCTCAGTGGAAGTATGCCAAGGCTCTGCACCACTGCCTCTAAGCCAATGAGCGCAACTGAGCTAACGAGGTGCTGACGTTAGCCAAGAACGACCCACACACTGAACTCTGTTCAGCCTGCTCCCTCTTACAACGAATCAATATCAACTAGGTCATCCAATAACAGTTGGATCCAGTAAGTAAACCTCCTTAACTGCTTTCTAATTGGAAGCTTTCTTCATCTTGAAGAATTAAATAAATCTGGAGATCTCACAAGACCTTTTCATGGTATGGACCTTTTCACTGCACAAAGGGGAAAACAATGCTTAATCTCAATGTAAAAAAAAAAAAAAAGATTTCTGCACACACGATGCTTATAGATTTTCAAAGGAGTGAATCTTAAGATACAAAAAGACTTTGTAAGTCTAGTACAATCAAAACAGAAATCCACAACATATATAGACTACAAGGGTTCTGGATTGGGTCTTATTTCATTGCCACAAGAGCTTGGTGTGTAATTGTGAGTACAACTGGCCCAGACAAAGCCAAAAACATTGTTCACCCTTTAATTAAAGTACGTTACATTCAATCAGAGAGGCAGCCATGTTGGACAGAGTTCAGTCAAACAAGTTTGTGTTCAAGGCTCACCCATGTGCTCTTCATTACCACTTCTGCATCACTGGCCCAAGGAAATTCAGCAAACCCAAGTCCACCCTCTTTGCTGGCTACAACAGCAGGATGTAAACAAAACTGTGCTAAACTGTAATTTTGAAGGGGAAAAATACCCATGTTCATCTAAATTGCTGCAAACTTAATGGATCATACGAAAACAAACATCACTTCCTTCTCCCAAACCCATCGGTCCAAGTCCTCATCCTATCTAAGGTCTCAGGAACATTCTTCTCCCTCTTAAACAGAAGCACAAGAGCTTCAAGAACAATTTTAATTATATTTAAATATAAATTAATTTTTCCCAGAAACAGAAACAAAGGGGGAGATCAGAGAAAGATTGTGAAGGAAGAAGAAAATTTGCTGATGCAAATAAAGAAAAAAAATTTCAGAATAGTGACTCAATAACACTTGCATACATTGAACACAGGTGTGCAGTGGAGATAGCCCTTACCCTGCAAGGTTTTTCCAAGGCCTTTTCCCAACTTCCAGCCATGTTTCTGAAGCAACCGGTGCCCGATGTTATCCTAGCAGAGAGAAGAGAGGAGAAAAAAACCAAAAATATTCCAATAATAAGAGGAGCTTTTCCCGGTGAGCACTGGTCAAAAAACAGGCAAGTAATCTAAATAAAATCAAACACTCAGATAATACTACCATCATCAGCACAACCACCACCGTCATTATCGTCATCCATATCACCTACATCATGAAACATCAGTGTCTTCCAGCAAAAGGAGTGGTAAGGGAGGTGGGGGTTGAAGGGGTGGGTTAGAGGGTGGGAGACTGAGAGGAAGGGTAGGTTTTTTCCTATGATGAGTATATAAGGCTACGTGTAGCCTGTGAACTACAGAATATTCTCCTACAGTCGGAGTGCATTTTATTACCTTTTATAAAGGCAAAGAAACTGGGCAAAGCATTTGTATTTTTTTAATGCTAAAGATAATCACACTAACTGAGAAGTTAAAAGAGGGAAGGAGAGGGCAATATATGTATCACACGCATACATATATGAACCACTACAGTGCAAGATCTTAATACATATAGAGAAGTGACACAGAGCAGGTATGGAAATTTTGCATTAACAAAACAAAGACTAGAATCTCCAAGCTTGCTTTGAGTCCATAACCATGACAAGGGGGGGGGCACCACGGGACATATGCAGCGGTCATAAAATATAGTAATAGGAAGAGACAGGAGAGGAGCTAGTGGACCTTTGATTACCATTACAAGGCCCAGGCTGGACGGAATATGCATGTGTGAGGGGGTATGTGGGTATGTAGGTGAAGAGAGGGAGACATTGTGTGCATGTAGCCCTATTAGATATACTAGGAAGAGCCATTGTGTAAGTTTTTGGACATTTACAGCATCTCTGGTTTATTACCAACAGCCTGGTCACAACTACACTCACCCTTTTTATATTATCAGACAAAAATTTATTCCATAAGCATGTCATTAATATCACAGATATCATTAGCATTAATAAATTAGAATTTATACTTTACGAAGCAGATGGAAATCACAGAACAGCATGTAATTTTTAGCAACGATACATGCGGCACATTAAAAGTGAGGCCATCCACCATAAAGTATTTGTTTTTACCTTTTCTTTAAGTACTAATGATTACTATGATAAAACAGACATGAAAGCGTCAGGCAACTGAAAACTAAGCAAAGAGGCTTGAAATAAGTGCAAAAACGTACACAACAGGAATTCCTGGTACACTACGGGGCCAAATGTGCATGTCTAAGACCACCATATCACTATTATGGGTCAGTTAAAAAAACAAAACATAAACAGATTAAGTGAAATGCAAGACCGTCCCACCACTTCACACTACAGTACATCTTCAAGCACAAATAAACAGTAAACAATGTGATTTTTTAATGAGCAGTGATTTCTTTCTGTTGTGATTATAACTATTCCAAGCTTTTCTAACATTCACCAGAGTGCGGCATTCTACCAAAAAGAAAAGAAAAGAAAAAACATACAAATCAAACAAAAAGGATCTTTATAATCACAAAAAGATTTACATCAACTTTCACAAACATAAAGTGAAGGGGTTGGAACAAAACCGCATGCAGCTTTTTGTTAAAACGTTTTAACAAAAAGGATCGTCGGTGTTAGTAGTGCACTGTGAATCGTACAAATACATAGGGGTGGAGCGAGCTGGGGGTGGGTGGCGTGGTTAACAAAACTCAAACTGTGTTAGGTTCAATGTGGATCAAGCACAAAGAGGAAGTTGATGGCTCAACAGGGCTCAATTAGATCCCTTTGACAAAGAAAGAAGAAGTCAAACAAGGGGCAGAACAGAGCAGGCTGAGCCATGATGTAGGTGTAGGTCTAGGGTGGTGGAGGTGAGCTGGGCTTGTATGGGTTAACGCATGTGAAGGGGAGTGGTAGTCACACACACAGCAAGCACTGCATCTCCGCCCACAAGGACTCATTAGGGGTAATCTTTTGGTCAACCAGAGCTGGTATTTCAGAGTACACTGTGGCCCCTTCATTTGCCCTCTTTAATAGTTTTGTAAAAAAAAAAGTATGTCAAATGTATGCAGATTATGTCAAAACTCAGATGCCACTTTACAATTGTGACTTTTATCAATATGTTGAAAATGTCTGGCTAATGTTTCCCCTCCAACACCCAAGAGAGAGACTAAACTGTTTCACTTCCTGTTTCTGTCAAGGTCTGGTGTTTTTTCCCTCCATTTCAAGGGTGTAGGGGAGCTGTGCTTACTCTCTGTGACAGTCAAATCCCTTCCGCTGTGGGATGAGATAAGAGACAAATCTATGCTGGGCCTTGCATCGTGAGAAGAAAACTGGAAACAGCCTGTCTGTATCATACCTAGGACACGAAAGGCTGCATTAACATGCAATCACTATGCATAAAATGTCCTTGCTTTGCAGTTCTTGGGCATGTAATAAGATACACTGAATTAGAGGCTGTGTGGCTATGGAGTTTATTGCCTCCTCCTTGGTGGGTAACATGCCCCCTGCCCTGACTTCATTGTGCTGAAAACACTGCAGAATTTGCTGCAGTGAGCACCTCCCTTCCAACCGACATTGGCCATGTATCTGTCCTTTACTGCAGTGTCGTGGTGCAGTAACACTTAACATATGATCATTTATATTGATTTGGGGGCTTAGCCTATATATCAGGCTTGGAGCAAGAAGGAAAATAATGCTATTTACACTTGCTGCCTGCTCAGTCTGTACACCATTCCAATTTGCTGATTTGCTTATTTTTCACCTCATCAGAGAAAACTGACCATGAATATGGTTATCATCTTAAAGAAGAATATACAGTGGAATATAACCCAAAAGGGGCAGATTGGATGAGGCTCCAGTCACAAATGCTGGCACAAACAGAGAGATTAGTTCAAAATTGGCTAAACAAAGTTTAGAGGACGGAGATGAAGCACAGACTGCGTGTTGAACAACAGATGAGTGCACCAAAAGAATAGACAGACAGACGTATGAAAGCAACGACGGCGAGTCCAACAGCAGTGCAAGTGGAGTGAAGGCATTTCCATACGAACCTGGCTTTAAAATACTGGGCTGTCAAAAAAACAGTCACACGTGACAACGTAAGAAACCGGCCAAACGCTTTCAACTGCATTTCTGATAGCTTCTCTAATCTTAAAATTTCAAATCTCACTCTGCTTTTAAACAAACATAATACTGTAAACAAACAGAAAAAGGTAGGCATGTCAATAAATCCACCAACTGACTGTTAATACAAGAGAAAGAAAAATAGAAAACGTTATCCAAACAAAAGAGTTTGGGGGGGGGTTAAAGTATGCACTCTGCTGTCATTAGCACAGTGCATGGAAAAACGTATGGGTCAGGCTAGTGATATGCAGAGGACCACACCTAAAGAGCTCAGAGTGGTTAGAAATATTAATGCTTCTGTTTATCCAGTCGTTTCATATGGGCAAAGTGGAGATTTGTTTGTGTGTCCCTGTCTGAGTAAATTAAATTAGCTCAGATTATGAGAAGATATAACCATGAGCAGCATAATAATGTGGGTGATCTAAATTAAACCACAAATCCTGTGACGGTTTTGTCTTGATTAAAAGCTCTCCACAACAGATATGAAATTTTGCATGACCTCAAAACAAAACCTAAACAGACCCCTTGGTGATTTTTTTCTTGCAAACGGTGAAGTGAAGCTGCTGTAGTTCATCATCCGTTTCGTGCTCAGAGGAACGTCTTTGGAAAGTGCTTGTGGTAGACTGGTCCTCCTGTGGAGTGCTCCTCATAAACTCTTGCAGCTCCCTTGTTTGAAGTAAACTCTGTACATTCCTGGTCAGTCTCAAGTGCTGCAGGTGTGACTAAATGGAAACAACTGTCTCAGTGCACCAAGAGCCCAATGACTAAAACAGAAGCTCAAGACTTCTTAATAAAATGAGGTGCATATGTGTAGACTGAACTTCAGGGGATCAGGGATTTAATTAACTTAGTGTTGGGGGGAAAATGACAGAGGCGAGTCCCATTTATTTAAATGTTAAGTATAACAATTCAAAAATAAATACTTACCTTATAATCCCAAAAACCTAATTCAGAAAAACTACAATTTAACTAAGTAAAGAACCCTGAAAGTTTCAGATTGAACAGGTTACCAACATCTCTAAAGACTTTGACACCCACATTCCAACTGAATTTTAAGTAACAGGGTCAGATTGCAAACCTCGAACACACCCCCTCTGCCGTGCACTAGGTTCACAGTGGTGCTAAATAAAGAGGTTGACATGTTGTAAAAGTAAAAAAATGTGGGTAAGGATTTAAAAAAACTTGGGTTTGACATTGTCATTGTGTTCTTCTTTCCACCTGTTGGTGACAACATTTCTAATAGCTAAAGTTTCTAATGTGACAAACAGCTGTGTAAAATACTGTCTTGCTGTAAAGCAAAAGGCTATTTTTATTGAGTTTCATTACTCAGGAGCAGCTCATTTGTTCCTTTTCTGTGCTGGGTCACATAATATGAACTTAATGTAAAATCAAGTGGGTGTCAGTATCTGTATTGGAGATTGGTAGTCATGACTAAATTTCACATACACAAGATACTGTTTACCAGTTTATCTTCTGTGGTCTGTACACATGTAATTGGCTTCTGTGGCTCTGAGGCTGCCGGCTGCATATCACTCTGGGACAGGGTCAGGTAAGGGAAGTGGGTAGGTTGGAGGGACTGGGAAGGGCAGGGGATGGTGAAGGAATGAGCCTGGGAGGAAAAACTGTAGCAGTGATTAGGACTGGGTGTTGAGAGAAAATAGTACTGAGTGCTACCAAGTAAACACATGCAATGCAAAAACAATGTTAGAGAGAAAGAGCAAATACCAAAGGGGAAAGACAGAAAGAGAAAAAAGATCCCAATAAAGTACCACAGACCTCTAGGTGCCTATAGATCACACACAGTAAGTGGCTGAGGAGGGGCTCCAAGGTGCAAAGCTGAAGCATTCACTAACAGCTCCAAAGTGCAGCACAGGTGTACAACTGCATATCTCAGAAACCCAGAGGAAAGGACAGAAGCGTGTGCCTATCAACATGGTTGCATACTGTATGTCAGTCCGCAGAATTTAACATTCATTGTACCAGTTTATTTATCCTTTTAAGCACACTGTGGATTATACCTTTTACAGGTGGAGATAAATATCTAGGCTTCTGTTGATATTTTGTCATAAGCTGTGTGGCATTTGGCTCCAATGCTTGCATATTTTTAAACGAGCTCATGTTCATGTGTCAACACACCATATGTAGAGAAAACTGTCAACAAATCCTCTAGAATGATCTTCAGAAGTAACAGTTTTGATTGGTGCTAAACTTTCATGCTACTTGGGTGTGGATTAAAGGTCTGACACCTTTTTTTTGACAGTGAATTTGTAATGCCAGTGTTATTGATGACTAAATGACAGCTGATGGCACCTCTGACGTGGACATTTTTCCACAGATTAGTGAAGAACTGTGTGAAGCTTCAGCGCAGCCCTCGGTGCCCCTCGACAAATAATAGCGCAGGAGCAACAGAACCACTCAGGCCAGGTGAGCAGGCCAACTTTCTCGCTTTCATTTGTCCCTCTCCATCACTCAATATGGTGATGTTTGTGTGCGTGTGTCAAGGAATGTGATAGATAGAAATCTGTAACAACAACAAATTTGAATGTCCTTAGTGTACCAGATTTGATGGAAAATGCACGCTCAGACAAGGAATATGATTGTACAGCATGAGAAGAGATAATATAAGTAAATTGTATTTTTCCTTTTAAACAGGACACCGGGCCTGCAAAGATGACTTAATTTTGTCCTGGTAACATTTATACGTAACCTCCAGCTCTTTCAATATATATTACATTTGAATACCCTGCATATTTAGTCTCACCTAATTTATGCCCATCAGAACATTCTATAAGTTTTGAGGTTACCTTGGAGTGCCATTATCTGGCCGTTATCCTGTTTTAGTTTTAATATTAAAAATTTTGAGTACATATTTACATGTTTATGATTCATATATCAAACTTACTAAGTGTTTGGAAAAACCTTTTAATGATAAAAAAAAAAAAAAACAAAAAAAAAAACATGCCTTTTTTATTTTATAAGTAAATGACTGACTAAGAAAACTAACACTGGCACACCTGTTAGTTTTACAACAATGTTAATTATATCTGTTTCAGGCTGGGGAAAAAAAAAATGTATGTTTTCATCTGTACCTGACTGCTGGTGCTATCTGATTGGCTCACAAAGCATATCCATAAAGAGGAGGAGAGGTGACCTCACACTGTAGGGGAGTTTGTGCCTGCTCACCAAAGGGCTTCAGAGACAGAAGAGATGGAGGGAGTGGGAAAGACAGAAAGAAAAGAGCTGCCTGCGCTATTATCCATGTGCCTCTTCAGCGAAAAATGCAGTCCCAGTTGCACAAGCACCATGCCAGCACAGAATGACAGAGGGTACTGTACACCGAATCACTGTGTAATAGGGAGGGAGCGAGAGACAGATAGAGAGAGAACAGGTGTAGAATATGACAGCAGTGAAACAGAGAGAAGAGAGACAGTCAGAAAAGTGTTACAAGGACCCTAAAGATAGGAGTAAGAAAGCAGAGCGTGCAAATACAAACCAGGTCATTGCTGCTTAGCTAATAGGGGCCAATTCGCTGCAGGAGAGAAATGTCGAACACCCCAAGTTGTGTACAATAAGATAACTGTCCTACAGACACAAACACTATACACTAACACATAAATTATAAAGCTACATAAAAAAAAAAACAAAACACACTCACTCAAACACAAATGTAGCCATTTACACCATCTAATGTGTGCCCTCTCGTTTGCTAGATGGAGTGGAACGAGCACTGCTCCCATTTTATTAACAAACATGTTGCACAGAAAAAACAAACATAATCGATGTAATTGCTTAATTTGCCTGATTAGGCGGCTTTGAAATCCAAAAATGCCACGTACATATATTCTGTTCATTCCTCTTTAAAAACGGTTTAATATATGATCCCACACATTATTGATGTTTAAAATCACAGCGAAAAGTTAAGCCAAAAACTGCTGCGCTGTGGGTTACAGCCTAACTTAAGGCAGATATGTATGTACTGTCCATAAGAAAGTCAAGTCAATATCAAAGTGTTGCTGAAATGGCCTTTGACAGTGCTTTATCCACTCCATACTTTCAGAGTTATCTCATCTCACAGTGCAAAGATGACTAAATGACTAATGGGAGACTGATACAAAAATCAAATGTTTGTTTGTAAGCTCTACAAAAAACAGGAAGGTCTTCTAGCATATACATTGTTTTAACTGTCACACAAGAAATGGAGTAGGCAGAGGACATGGGGAGTGGGAGGTAATTAAAGGGTTTTAATTGGCATGAGACAAGTGATACTACAGGTTAGGTGGCAACGGTGTGTTCAAGAAAACACTGGATGGATCTACATGGACACAGTAAAATGGAGTAAAAAAACATGTGGTTCTTATTAATCCCTGGACCAATCATCCACTCTCACAGCTGGTCCAATGGTGCGGGATGATGGATGCAGTCTTACCGATTCAATTGGCTTGTCCAGGGACGCCTGCTCCAGCTCCAACTGGCCCTCTTCATACTGGTCAAAGTGATTCCCACCCTGAGGAGCAAACATTTAAAATTTACAGATCAACCCCTGCTCGATTGTTAAGACGGTTGACACAATTAAGTTGATATTCCCGTTTTGTAAAAGCGAGAGTTCCAAACATACTAAGTTGGACGGTTTTTATTTGCTTTCTGTGATGGCAAAAATAAATAAATTATTATTATTTGCAATTGTAACTAAAAGCAGGTACACAACTCATGAGTTACTGATGATGAATCTGTTTTTGACTGCACCCTAGGAAAAGACACTGGGTTCATTTTCATCTTTCCTTCAAAACCATGACACTGCACTGGGCACGAAAGACTACCCAGTACCTGCAATTTATGCTGAATAGTAGTTATTCACACTGAATACTAGTAAATCACAGAAACTGCATAGGACACTTGGACAATGCAAGGGTTATAAAACCCACAGGAGAGGCTAGAATGATGAGACAGAATGAAAGATAATCAAAACTCAGGATAGTACCTCAACCGGTGCCAGGTTTTATCTGTCTTATTAATTTCTGCACTGACTACAAAAGCCATCCTACACCCAGCTGCTGCTTTAAAGACCCGGTTTTTGACCTTGTTAACATGTCCACAAGCTGTTTTGTTTTTAAACTATGTACTATGACACACATAATGAGCGAAAGAAAGAGTCAACGTCATGACTGAGCATTTCTGCTTTCCTTCTGCAATCTCGGGTCGTCTCTGTAGAAAACCTAAGGAGCCAATTTGAACAACTTTCCGGGGTGGGGCTTAACATTGTAACAGTTCACTGAAGTTCTTATTCATACAGAGGATTTCTTTATTTCCTTGACACAGAAGGAAGGGTATCGGTATCAGTTATCGACCACATTGTTCCTTTAAATACTGTATCTGTACTGGCACAGACCTTCCATAACAGTGCAACCTTAATGTAAACCACACTTTCCATAAACAATATACTTTATGGCTGCCACTTTAAACCAGCGTTGTATAAACCCACTAATTTACTCAGTAAATTTAATGCAGCAGCTAAAGAAGACTTGCTCCTCAGGTTAGTCAGGTTAGATTTTCATATTCAAACTGAGCATCTATGTTTGAGCCCAAGTCCACGTCCTCATTGGAACAGTGAGCGAGGAGTTTTCTTACTACCCCAACTATGGGGAAAATGCTTTTAGATCAGCTCTGCCCTGAAACAATAAAGTTCCGCTTGTTCCTAGAGGAGAGAAAAAGGTCATGTTAGTAAGTCTGTTTTCTCTGACCTTCATGGAAGAAGAGAACTGAAAGATTCTGAAAAGGACCCAGAGTAAATTGATTACTAGTTTTTTGCAGCTACAAGCAACTTGAGATGTATTGATACCTAAATATAACATAAACACATGCAAAATTTCAATTACTGAAAAATATTGTACAATTTACAGCTGCCCAAATCCTAACAAAGCCTGGGCCATGCAAGGGATTTTATACCCCACATTCCCTGGGAAATCTGGTTTTGCAGAGATAAGCAAATGCTTAAAATTAGCCCATAATAATGAGGGGATTTGATGCCACACTAGTAGTCATTAATTCAAATGAAGCAGGAGCCCTCATCAGCATGAGTGAAGCTGGGGATTATTAGAGAGGGAAGTACTGAGGAAGAGCAAAGGACTTATTTACGAACAAACCGATGCTTCCCCATCTTTCCACCCTGATAGCACAACAAGTGGGTGTAGCACCTACCAATCGCAATAATTGATGTTCACTGCTGCTCGCTCCCCCATTACCTTAAATCTAATTCACCCACAAAGCATGGATGCTTTATAGCAATGATCCTTGCACCATCTTCTGATGTGCACAGCAAAAATTGTCATAGCTGTCATACAAAAGTGAAATTGATGTTCTTCTCCCCACCACATTAGGAAATAAGAGATCTCTGTGGACACTCATAAATCAGCTGCTGTGTTTCTGCAACTCAAGACCAGCTGCACTCTAAAGCCCCAACAACAATGCAGATTGATAGAGAGGAGAGATCCGCAGGACTGGTTGTGGTTTATACATTATCATAGATCATCTGTGGGTTTCCCGCACAGTGTTGCTTGGCAGCAGGCTTTGGTCTATGGAGTCAGGGAGAAACTTTCTGAATACTGAGAATATGACGGCCTTCGCAGCAAACCTCACACACAGAGCTCCACTGTGTTGAGCTGGAGCTGCCCTGAACAGACTCATTCAGAGCACACAACAATTCACCTCTCACTGACAAAGTAGCAGAATACTGAGATCCCACTGGAGAAAAACACAGCGGGTAGGGAGGAAAAACACCAAAGAATTTTTTAAAAAACTACATTTTAAACACATGCATAACCTTGTAATGAGTTTCATAGCATGTCTGGTAGTTTCCCTGTTTGCAACTTGATTGCTAACTCATTTTTAAACCATTGCGATTGTAACAAGATTTCAATTGTGCAATAATGACAAAATGAAAAACAAGCCATCAAATTTCATAAATTTGAAGTGCCTTCAAAACTGAGCTAGATCTCCTCTGGCTCCGCCGTCCACGTTCAAAAATACTCAAACACATATTTTTTAGTAGGCCATAAGTGTGGGAACAAAATGCTGTTGACTTTACAAAAGGTAAGAGTAGCTGTGTTATTTCTATCCCGATGATTAATTCCTCCTGTTCCTTTACAATTACTGAAGAAAGCAAGGGAGCACTCTTTTCAGAAGGGCGCAAAATATCTTTACACTCTAGTTCACATTCATAGCACACGTCTGAAATACAACATCATGACACGACTGCTTTTCAAAATGGACAATGTTATGTGTGAGAAAATAAATTTAAAAAAACTGGTGAATGGTTTGAAAGCCTTGGAAAACCACCTGCCCACATAAACACACTGTGAGAACTATGTGCAGCAGAACGGCACATATTTAGTTGCTTAGGATTTTTTCACTTTTAATCACCAATAGATCAAAGAGTTAAAAATGTGTTGTGTCAGAAAAAAATATGGAAGAAGCAAAGCATGATTGATGCTGGGTTAAGAAGGGACATTATAATGCAATCTGAAGGATCTGAAGAGAAATTGCTGATGAACGACTGACTAAAGATTTGATTTTGAAAACCTAAAAATCTGCCAAACGTGTATTCTGCAGTCTAAACAGTCCTGAAGTGTTTCCCTTCCATGGGTGCGGTCTCAGATTAAGTGATGGTCAAGTGAAAGACAAACATCTCTCAATATGGATCGTGGAATTAAGTTACTCGTCTCTGACACTGTTGTAAACATGAGACCTCAAACACCTTCGTGTCATTTTATGCTGTAAATCTGCAGTCGTGACTAATTTAGTAGTGTGGCTGATTAAACACTCCACGCATGAGGAAGCAAAATAAGACCCTGTTACCATATCGCTGTGTGTGCACCCTGCTTTGTTTTCGGGCGAAAAATACGTTCAATCCCAAATAAACACAACTCAAAGGAGTGCAAATCAGTCAGCAACATAACACAGCAAAGACACCGTGTTGGTGTTACTTGAGGTTAAAAACAAAAAGGGAAACAGCCCTTTCACATCAGCAATTTCAATAGGAGAAAGTTAGCAAATGAGAGGCCAAGGACGTCTAAATTCTATCCAAATGACACAAATGAGAAGTTCACGAAAAGCCACTCACTTAATAACGTATCACACGACACCCATGTTTATTGTGTAGCTATTATTTGTGGTTTCTGGCATCGGAGTTGTCAAAATTATACAGCCATTTCTTGCTAGCGCTACAACTGCGAAATGTGCGTATATGTTAGCCACCTGCTAGCTAGCTCTCCATCGTTAGCATATGTCGATAAACAACCAGTCTTTCCAAGGTCACCAACAAGCTTGCTGGATATCAATAATGATGTAGGTGTTGCGACTGTTACGTGGTTTGTATACGGTCACGAAGCATATTCCTCGACAGGAGCCGCACTAACGCGAATCCAAACGGACGTAATGAAGTTAAATTCGAAACAGCCGCAGTGCACTGGACGAGCTCACTAGCGTTAGCTTAGCTAGCATGCGGTGCTAGGAGACGATCTGGAGCGAATGCACGATTTCGCCTGAAACAATTCTTTATCGCCCGGGGCGTTTCATTTACCTCATCGTGAGTTAAGACATTTGTGCATGCCTACAGATTTGTTAAAACGTCAACCGTCTAACGTGCAATACCTGGAAATCACGCTCTTCGTTGAACCTAGAAAACCTGTCGGCCATTTTCCGAATGTGCTCGCTCCGTCTGTGACCGAAGGAAGCGCGTCGCGGTGATGATGATGATGATGTGCACGCGATTCAGTGCTTGTTTTTTTCTGAATTGGCTTCTTGCTGCGATTTCAGCGCAGGTAGCTCACTGAAGGAACGTTAGTGGCGCAATCGCCGGCGTTCATCGCTGTTTGCGTGCATCAGTCAAAGTGCCTGCTGCGGGCTCGTTTCACTGGGGGCCAAGCGTGAGAATTCGCACACGAAGGAAAACAACTGAGGCTGGTTCTGAAATGTGCACCCTGAATTTCAGGGGCAATGTTTTCAAAAAATCCTGCGAAAACCTCTTCATTGTTTCATGCTCACAAATGGACGCTTACGTTTCCAAAATAAAGTTATGTGAACTCAAACTTAAGAGGCGTGACCTTCACCATTCCGATTTTTTTATTTATTTGTGGCTACTTTTTATTATTTGTCCGATGAGCCACATAAATAATACTTGACCGATTACACGCGAAAAGGACAGCTGATGGGAACTGGGGGGGGGCAGTTTCCCATAAACTGTCAACATAAGCATCATCATCAACATGACGGCCATTCGTGGCAACTATGCAATCCTGTGAATGTCTGAATTGCTAAAAAACTTTTCCAGCGTTGGTGCACGCTGCGTCACCTCACCGAGAACACGTTTGCTTGTTTGGATCACTTTCCAAATTGAGTGCCAGGTGGTTACTTATATCCTGGATCGTGACCTAATATTCCCTTTGGTAAAGCGAGTTCGAATATGAGGCTAGACATGGTGTACCATTACATTAACTCTGCTGACATGACTGGACAGTGAATTGAATGTAGAGCTGCGAAGGGAGCCCTACTTTAAAAACATTACCATCTAAAGTTGGCACACATGACATACATGCACTGCACGCCAAGACCAAATGTCACCTTTTATGGAAAGCCCAAACCTGCCCTGAGAAGCGGGCTCTTTGTTTCAGGAAAAAAACTGAATGATTAGTATGTTGTTTATCTTATCCTCGACACACGCATCATCAGTTTGTCCTCTGTTTATATGATAAGGGATTTGTTTAAGAGTCCATTCAGTGAGCGCGCATGAAAATGGAATATTTTCTCAGTCTGCGCTCCAAATAAATGCTTGCCAGCAGGAAATCTACTCCTCAGCTTGATTTGTTTAAACAAAATATTTACAGGGCTTTGAGAACCTCTTGACTTTTGTTTCTGGTTACAGCGTGTCAAGTGACTTGGGAGTTAGTAAAAGCACTGACCGTGAAAGACACAAGTTGCCTTATCAGCTGATTTTTACGACAGTGCGATTATCGGAAATGCCTGTCAGGCCTCGTGGTTTATGTCTCCATCTTGTGGCGAATTTGTGTCAATGCAGGTTAATTTACTAGCGCGTCTCCAAAAATTAGGATACGGTTGAAAAGTTATTTTTTTTTCGAAATTTAATCAAAAAAGTAAAATCCTCATTTATTGTATAATCACGATTTTATCTTATACAGCTATAGTGAAAAACGTTTTTTAAACTTTAACTTTTTACTGTGTAATGAACCAAGAATATATTAAAAGTTAATTTCACTTAAGTAATATTCTAATTTTTGGAGATGCTCTGGTGAATAGTCTCTAAAATAAGATGAAATTATCTATACAGATCAGCAAAAAATTAAAAAATTTAAAAAAGGGAAAGTCTATTTATTACCCTTGCTTACAACAGATGTATTCACTCCTGTCTGTCGGTCCGTTGATTTGTGTGTTTGGTACGGGATGACACAAAAACCACTGGATGAATTTCAACGTAATTTAGCGGGAAATGTTGAAGATGGGCCAAGTAAGACCCCATAAAATGCTGACGCAGATCTGGATCAAGGGTCCGATCCAGACATTTTAATTTGCGTGGACAGTTTGTCCCTGGCGGCGAAACGCGCACTGCTTTCCTGCGATGCGGTGGTAACCTCATTCCTGCAAGGAATCAGAGCAATACCCGGAAATATAACGATACATGATGATAAACAGTGATATGATTTTAGACAGAACAGAATGGATTGCAGAATGTTTGCCTTAAACTGAAAAGGGTGAAATCAATTTGTAGTTGCGCTGCTTTTCTTTTGTGCTTCTTCGACAACTAATCTAAACTGTCAAATTAAAAACAGGCACATACAGGAAGTACATACCATTTAGCTTCAAATTAAAAGGATGGCAGTCATTTACAAAAAGATAAAAAAATATCACTAGAGCGCGAATACACTAAAATATCAAATTAATATCTATAATAATACTAAGCCTGTTTATATAATATAATTTTAAATGTCATCATTATGAAATTAAGAGAACATAATGTTTACTATGAAATTAACAACCGGAAACTAGCTAGTAAGACATTGACGTGATCGCCATCGGCCGACGCCTACTGAGCGAGACCTCGGTAAGTCAAAACTCTCCTGTACATTTACCGTTAAAATTGTTTACTTTGTGACCCCGTTTTTCTAACCTAAATCATTTTCTGTGCCTTTCGAGACAAATAGTGCTTATTTAAAAAGGTAAACCTCTCACCGAGAGTCAAAAACATGTCGCTCGGACTTTCAGTTCATGAGAAAGGTCGGCGAATGTTACTAGAAGGAAGTTATTGTTTAGCAACCTGAAGGCGCGTACACACTCTCAAAGACGACCGCTAACGGGGGGTGTAGTTCTCTTTTTATTTCTGTGGTTGTATTTTGACAGTTTAATAGTAAAAAACGAAAAAAAAGATTTGGCCAGTTTAAGGTAACCTGTTGATACTGTAACGTTTTCCTTGGCTGCACAGTTCACCCTTTTTTTTCCCCCTCCAAAAACTGCACGGAGGCCTATTGAAGCTCAATGTAAGTGATTCAAACCACTGTTGTACTTGAGATATTTTCTCCACTGGTACTGACTGCTTGTTGGATGCCCTGATCATGAAAGTCCTCCAACAGGACCTCAGTCTGTACCTTTAAAATAAAGAAATCATAATCCGAGAATAAAAATGTAAGATTTTTTGCCATTGGTAGGGGCATACAGTACAGTAATACACGTGTATTAATGTGTACATCATGTACATAATACATAACTGTAATACTGACTTGCTGTACATAAGAGTCCCCATTATGTGCTACTAAGTTCATATTGTCAGATCATGATGAATGTATGGTTATGACATTATCAACTCTTGTTTGCCAGATTGATGTATTAAACAGGAGCACTAAGCCATATCTGCCAAAGTCAATTGTTTTCATCAGTCACCTTTGACAGGTGACTGACTGTGTTTGTTGAATCCAAGTTCTGCTGCTTCTCACACACACTAATACATGCGAGAGCATTATTGGCCAAGAGTCAAACCCCTGCCCTGCATTTGCGGCTAGGCGGCCCTGGCTCGGGTCCATCCATGAATGAGGAACCAATGGTCATGTGGCAGTGCAAATGTACTTACTTTACCACCCCTGCAAAATAACTAAGTTTATAAATTATATTGTACAGGACTTTTTCGCTTCATACCGTGTAGGGCATCGCTCTTGCACTCTTCTAAAGCAGTTGAAGGAGTTCACTGTTGAGACTCGTGTAGTCTAAGAAGGCATATACAGCCCTTTAGTTCTATGTATTAGACTTTTACCATAGTGTTATAATTTTGAATGAGAAATGACTGTCCACTTCTTCAGTAAATGTGCTTCTCATCTTTTCTCTGTGTCAAAAATGCCATTTTGCAGAATATTCTGGTATTCACAATGATTTTATTGGATATATAGGGTTTAGATGAAATTTTAAATCTGCACAGTGAACAAAGGACTGCAACTAGCAATTATTTTTTATTAGTGTTTATATTCATTATATTTCTGTTGATTAATCAGTTCATGATTTTATCCATGAAATGCCAGCAAATGGTGACACCTATTCTAATTTC
Source organism: Mola mola (assembly GCA_001698575.1). NCBI lineage: Eukaryota > Metazoa > Chordata > Actinopteri > Tetraodontiformes > Molidae > Mola > Mola mola. The sequence continues at coordinate 660,444 of KV751374.1, read as the reverse complement.
TCAAAGTTCAAAATTACATGTTATTTTTTCTTGTTTTGTTTGACCATCATTTCCAAATCCCAAGAGTTTCACTTCACAATCATGTAACACAGGGAAAAGCTGTAACCATACTGTGTTCATATTATTTCCTACATCGCTCGCCTAATCTAGACGTGGCTGGGGAAATTATTTTAAATATCCGCACCAAAATACAGTACCCATTTCCAAACAGCATACACTGAAAATTTAGCAGTGAATGTCTGGGAAAGGAGAGAGAAGTGTTTAGTTTTTCCATAAAGTTATCTTTATATAACTCTCATGACACCTAATTCTTCTTCCTAGTTCATCACGATGAAGTAATTGGAAAAAAGGGAATTTAGAAGGAACATAAGGGTAACTGCACAAGCGGGAGAGCAACTTGAAGTCATAGCGTGCATATGATTTCTTAAATGCTCTGAACATGTGTTAGTCCAGGACTGGAACATTTTACTGAGAAGCAGCCGGCTTTTCCTGAATGCTTGGCCATGTGTGCTCTGTAGCCGACTTCAGGTTGAGTCCCTTTTGACTGTCCTTACTAAGTGCTTTGGAATTCCATTAATCTGTGTGGGTGTGCAGCAGAATTTGGCTCACTATAGCCATCGAGTGCAGTATTTAGAGTATAGTATTTTAGGATTTGAATAATCTGTCATAATCCATTGCAAAATCAATAATAAGATCCTATCCACGTGAAGCTCGTAGTGTTTACCTCCTGTCAGAAAGGTGTAAGGCAGTGCTTAGTGTTTACGTACATATTGTATTGCGTTTACAACTCAAAAATCAGTTAATTGATTATTTGACACTGACAGAAGAGTTATTGACTCTTGTTCTGTTAATAAAAAAACAAGTCATTTGTAGATGTTGCAATGTCAGGGACTTGCAGTTAATGTTTTAATATGCTCTCAGATTTATCAAATAGAGCTGCAGCCTATTATTAGTTCTGCTTTCAATTGATTTACCTATGCGCATCACAACTTCCTACGTGTGATTTAATATCCTGCTTTGTCCAATCAGGAGTATGAGTAGTATTTTTTTCTTTTATTACTTAAATCAGTGAATTTAAATTTAGATTTGACATTTTCTTTACATTCTTTCTTTATCTTAACTACGCAGCTTAACTCCCCAACAAACAATTATCTGAGAGGATAATAATAATAAAAGATAAAAGTTGCAACTTAGCTGTATTTTCTCAGTTTTACGCTGTATGTTTTGGTGACGTATGAGATTTGAGATGTTTCCTAAATTTGTCCCTGTTGACTCTTGCTGCGAATTCAATCAATCCTGTTAGAGTTATGCAACATGACTTTTTGAATAAGTCAGTAGCCAATTAGCCTCAACCAAACCTGTTTATTACAACGTCCACAAAGTTTCCAACATATTGTAGTTGCCATGACAGTAACATAACAGTTTCTTTTTCACTACGGAGGCAGTAAGCAAATTGCATTTAGCTTTTCTTTTTTTTTTCTATTTTTTTTTTTTAATGGCAGAGCTGCTCCAGCAACATTATGAATTTCCTGTCTTCTGTGGTGGCTTTTGGTATGAGTAAGTTGTTTTGTCCCATTTTGACACATGAAAGCTTGCTATCAAGACAAAGCTGTGTGCTGTATTGTTGCTGATGTGAACTTATATACCGTGACATATAGAGGAGAGTGTGTCAAAGTGTGACAAAGTGTGACAGAGCATGTGACTCATATACTGTACATTAGCTGACTTCAGGGCCCATCGTCATTGGCTTCTCAGCACATGAAAGGTCACAAAACTTTGTTTGAAAGTCATCCCATATTACACACCAATGCATCCAAAAAAAAAAAGAATATTGACATTTTTCAGTGTTATTTAAGGAAGTGAACGTTTCATATATTCTAGAGCCATTACACATAAGAATGTTTGAAAAATGTTTCAAGCACTAGACTATTTTAATTTTGATAATTATGGCTCAATGCCCTCTCCACAGATCTTAAAATATTTCACTGTGACTGTATAAGCCATGATCATCAAAATTTAGTCTCAAAATATTTCACTTTATGTGTAATGAATATATCAACTTTTACTTTTAGAATTTGATGTCATTTTTTTTAACACAGACACAGAAATAAAATGAGAAAATATGTTTTTTAGTATTTTTGATCTTTTTTGTCTGTATTCTGTCTTTAATATGAATTTGATGCTAAGTAATAATCACATCATTGATCAAATACTGTTTGAATAAAAGCTGAGTATATCTTGATAGGCGTACGCCACAGAGAGCTCGTGTTCTACTTTGTCAGTCCGTAGTTCACGGTCGATCATCAAAAGCATAACCAAACATGTTTTCCTTTAATCTAGTGACAGGGAAGAGCTAGTGAGCCAGCCCTGTTGGAGGGAGAGGAGGGAGGGCAGAGTATGGGGAAGTGGAGATGCATTTCCCATAAGCCCGCAAGCTCCTCCCCCCGGTTGGCTGAGAGCCAGCATCAAGCAACGCAGAGAGTGGAGCCTGAGCTGAGAGAGTACTGAGAATCAGAGCATGAAGAGCGAGGCAGACACACAGTACCTAGTTCTGCCGATGTAGATGTTATAGAGTGTTATTCACAGTGGCTTCACGGGACAGAGATAGCAGTTCAAACCGGCATCTGTTGGTATGTCTCGACGCCCCACAGCCTCACTCATACACAGAGTTGTTTTTGTGGTTGTGTTTCTCGCAGTGGGTTTTTCTCTATTTCCTTTCCACATAAATTTACCGGGGTGTGGTATTGAGCCACGCTCTCAGAGAAACAGTGCAGCGTCTTAAGAAGGAAGTGACAGTTGAATTGTTTTTTTTGTATCTTGCTGTGCATGAAGCATTCACACAAGGTAATGGCTGTACTCATCCGCTAATCTTTCTCTGGTGTTTGACCGTAGTTTGGCTGAAGCTTTTCTGTTTGTATCTATACTGACAAGAAAAGGAACATGCAACAATGACTTGAGCGATTGTCTTGGCAGTCCAGGATTAATCCTGGTATGAGTATTCGTATATAAATTATAAGTAAGGTGAGAGTCAAAACAGGGTGACAGGGTAAAGTAATGGCTCAGGAAAAAATCTGTTGTTTGAAAGATACACTGATGCAAAATGCTGCAAACTGTAATTCTAATCCTTACATAGTGCCTTTTAAACTGCATTTAATGCACTGAACAATTGCTGAGAAAGAAAGGAAGAAACGTGTCTGAGTGTGCTGATTTTACTGTAATACAGGTGTATTATTACCTCAAAAGTGACAGTTAGTCAGGCTAATTTCTTTTGGAAATTCAACCTGCTGTAGTGCACTTCCTCTGACTGAACCAGAGCACTTAAATTTAATGACACTGTTGCAACTGCCAAAACAAGGCCGGGGTTGAGTTTCCTGCCTCATCTGCTCACCGCAAACTTTCGTTTTGTCTCTGATAGAGGGATCAGTCCAGAATTTACTGTCAAATATGTTCAACGAGAAGCAGATTAATATGTGTTTACTATCGCACAAATCTTGTTGCAATGAACTGTGTGCAAGTAAACGCCTCATTTTATGAGCTAAAAACATCAGGTTTGAAAAGGAAACAAAGAACTCACTGATTAACTAATTATATTTTACTGTCACAACTCGTCTTTGTGTCTTTCGACGGTCCATCACGTTCACTTGAGCAGATAATAATGTAAAAGGTTACATAATGGGGAAATAATTTACGCAAGCACAAACGACACTTACTGAACTGAAGCAATTAGTGTTGATGGATTTTAAATGAAATCTAAGTGACAATATATATGATAACCAATACTTTCACAGGTAAAGATTTAATTTTTTTTGAAGTGTAATTGTTTTTGATTTTTGACTGTTGGTTGGACTAAACATTATATTTAAAGGGCTGTGGGAAATTTGAAAGGGCAGCCCTATTGTACAGATGTTTTCATTTTGAGTCTCATGAATGAAAACATAGCTAGAATGCCAGAGGTGAACTACATTAATCTATAACCATTTTGAGTAGTTAATGATTTCAGAAAAAGGACCTGGTGTATGATCAACTGATAATTACAAATAGTTGATTAATTGTAGTCAACGCTCAACAGTTTTATATGATGTTCTCTCCCCTTCAGACCCAGCAGATGAAATGGCGGTGAGGCAAAGGATTTTTAATTCAACATCACCATTCTCCGGGACATCCCAGGTTGAGCTGAAAGGGTCATACCCACCCTGCTCAGCTGACCAGGAGACGGAGGACGAGGAAGAAGAGGGGAAGGACAGCAAAATGGGATACATAGCATCTTTAAACCCTTTAATTAATAAGCTCCTGACACATGGGACTGCAGAGCAAGTGGGAGAGATGCCACTGAAGACCTCAATCTTCATTGCCCAGGCTGAATGTAATTTGGTCTTTTAAATATTCTATTTTAATATACCTAAATCCAACTGTGTGAGCAGAGAATTTAACAACAAATTAACACTTGTTTTCTCAGGTGAAACCCAGGACTCCCAAGTATTTAGTCCATCCTATTCTCACTCCTATGTTGCCTTACCTAACTGCTTCACCAGCAGGTATGACTTTAATCTGACAGCATCTTCTCTGCATGTCACACTTCATAGTCACTTGCAGATTTTATACAGAATTGTTTAATGTGATGTTATAATTTCCATTCTTGCGCTTCAGTCTTCCTTCAGACCACAACAATGTGGCGTGCCCGACCACGGCCTCTGTCCAGGAGCCGAGCAGGTCACCAGCACAGCTCAATCTACAAAAGAAGGCCAGGAGGAAACAGAGGCGCAATGGGAAGAGAAAACTGGAGAAGAAGAAGGAGAAGCAGCGACACAGACATCGAATGCCCCCTGGAGTCCCTGAACAGGAGAGTGGGTGTTCTCTGGCTCAGTTCTCGGTAAGAGCTCTGGTTATTTTCCATATCTCATTGACTCTTAATTGTGACAAATCTATCAAAACTGCCATTAAGAACTAGGTTTGTACAACTTAAAGTCTTGTATTCTTCAAAAAAAAAGACGACAAAATAACACCATGGGTGCAGCATATTATTTTTCAGATAAATCTTTGGTAGCCAGAGGCTCTATGTCTTGATATTCCCATGTACACATTAGTTTTTCTGCACCGGGGAAAAAAAATGCCTCTCATCGCCTTGCCTCAGCAAACTCATCTCAGAATGTAAAAGGTAAATATTCTGATCGACCATTCCATTTGCTTGTCACCTGTAGGTTGAAACATCTCTGGGAGGTAGAAGCGACCTCAGTACTTCTTGCTGTGGTAGCATTGAAAGCTCAGAAGAGCAAGACAGAGGGTCCTCTCTCTACAGCCAACAGAGCTACATCCCAGGTTCCGGGTGCTCTCCTCTGTCCTGGAAAGAGCAGGTCTGCGGCCCCCTCTCCAGTGTCTATTCCTACAAGGAGGACAGCGAATCAGACTGCCTCAGCAGTCAGGGAGATTATTCACTGGCCCTTGCCGGCCTCAGAGGCTGCGTCAGTCAAGGGGACCGGTGCTACGTGGAGCCCTTTTTTAAAGATGTGGAGAGGGAAGTAAGAGAAGAGGAAGACGATCTCTCAGCAGCTGACTCAGTCGTAAATGAGGGAATCATCTTTTACAATCAAGTATGTTCCGTTTTTTTTTTTTATCAGTCTACTTCCTGTCCTCTATTTTGGTTTAAAGTGTGATTGTGCCAAACTTACTCGTTACTTGTGTTACTCTTTTAAGAAAATCCAACCGATTGACTCTGAATACAAGGAAGGGAGGGAATACATCCTCTCAGAATTTGTCAAGGAAGGCTCCTATGGTGAAGTCTACAGTGCTCAAGATGTCAACACAGGCTTCAAGTTTGCTGTGAAAAAGGTAAGGCAGTGCATATCAGCCTCTTTGTTTTTCCACTAATCACTTACAAAATGTGCACTGACTGCTTCCTCTTTTTCTCCATTGCCACAGATCAGCCAGAAGAGGTTCCACAGCGAGGAGGTGGGTACGTGGAGTGCCCTCAGATCTCCTCGTGTGGTGGAATTCTTTGGAGTGGTCAGAGAGGGGCCTAATGTATTTCTTTTGATGTCGCTCAAATTGGGTATGGATGCCTCATATCTGCCTTCCACTCACTGCACATGTTTTCAGTTCCCACTGATGAGGTTGGAAATGTGTTAGGCCAAATGTGAGGAATTAAATGTACAACACACGCATTGTTGGTGAGGGACGAGGATAATAAAGACTACAGAAATGTGTGATTTAAAAATGAGCAAATGGATGGTTCTGGGATACCAGAAATGATTGTTGAGCTTCTTTGAAGTGGTATGTTCAAAATTACTCATAGAGATGTCCACATGATAAACACTTGACATATCCAACACTTTACAGGTCATAATAGAGTAATAAGAAACTGTGTATTAGAAAATATTGGCAAGACACACTGTTGTGTTTGTCCTTCTCTGACCTTGTCTGTTATTTCAGGCTCCCTCAGCCAGCTGATAGCGGAGCGTGGCCGATTGCCAGAGGACCTGAGTCTCCACTACCATTTGCAAGTCTTAACAGCACTCGAGTACCTAGCGAAGAAAAGAGTGGCGCATCTAGACATTAAAGGTACATTAACAAAGGAATATTCTGCTCATTTATTCTCCTTTACAACATTTCAACAATTGTTCCAGTCTTCCTGATGTATACTTTTAAGTCAAAATACAAATGGTGATGCCATGAAGAGAGCCGATTTGATCACTTGCATTTCAACAAAAGGTAATGACTAAACTAATACAAGAAGCCATTACTAAAATGCAGCAGTTTTAGTAAAGCATAAGAGGACCTATGTTCCAGTAGGTCAATATAACTTAAAAGAAATCCAAGTGAAGCAGAGCAAGAAGCCTTGCTTTGTTAAGACTGAATAAGATAAAAAAAAGTTATTGAACACAAAATCAAAGATATCAGAATTTGGCGTCATAACAGGACTGTAAAGATCAAATCTATCTGCAAAATTTGTACAGATCAAAGAACCACCATAGCAGTACCAGTAAATGAGCCAGCTATTCTTTTACCTGCTGTGGTGCCTAGTGGAAAGCAAAAACATACAGAGAAAGTCAGTTTCTAATTAGTTCTCATCAGAGGATTGTGTGTCTTTGTTCAGCTGTAACATGGAACACAAGTGTCATAGATACTATTTAGATTTTATCCTTGGCACCTGTGTTATGAAACCAGACTACCCGAGAGAAGACGATGGGCTGGGAATTTCCCACAGTGTGACTCACTGCTGCTCTTTAGAAAGGGCGCATGTGCACAAAATCAGGAGAGGAGAAAGAAAGAGAGAACGAAACATGGGGGGGGGGGAATGGGACAAGAAGCCGGAAGCACCCTTTCGGAAGAGGAGAGAGAAATTCAGACTGTACCCGTGTAGACACAATGCAAGGGGTGAAAATAAAGTGTAAAGAATATTAAAAAGGAAAGGGAGACAAGTTAAAAGGAAAGAAAAACACAGAATTAACCTGGATGAAGGACAAGCAGCAAGATTGTGCTGTAGCAGCTCAGGCGCCACCTGGTGTCTGTCATTCCTCCACAAAACCCCAACTATACTGCTAAATCTCTTTGTGGGCTGTGTGTTGGTCACCAAACTTCACACTCATTACATATAAGAAGGGTTTCTATAGCAGCTGTCCCTCAGTGACTTCATATGTTCCTCTTTTTTTTTTTTTTTTTTTTCTTCTTTGTCTCTAAACTGATCTCTGTGTGGCTGCCCTGTTTCTATTTATATCATCTAATATCTGCACAAGTGATGGAAATAAACAAAGTGCCACTGCGCTCTCTGAGCGCTGTCGAGATTAACGCAGTGGATTACAGCCTCTGCTTGTTTCCTACAGCTGACAATGTGTTGTTGTCAGAGGACGGTAGAGACACCTTTTTGTGTGACTTTGGACATGCAGAGAGACTTGACAATCAGGGACAGAGCCTGAGTGGATCTAAAGGTGAATACTGATAAAATGAAGACGATTGGTTAAATATTTACCTCCATGCCTGAAATAATTATTTTCCTAATGTAATTCAATACAGATCTAAAAGGCTCAGAGACCCACATGGCCCCTGAGATTGTTAAAGGGGAACCCCGCGGAGCCAAAGCAGATGTGTGGAGCAGCTGCTGTATGTTTCTGCACATGCTCAGTGGGTGTCAACCTTGGACACGATACTACACTTGTAGGCTTTATCTGAAGGTATACTTCACAGCGACGCACCTTCCTGTTTCCTTGCATATGTTAAGTCCACTATTCACCGTGTACACATCAAACTGAGTCTCTTTATGTCATGATTACAGATTGCCAATGACCCACCCCCTCTGAGAGAGATCCCACCTAACTGTAGCCCTCTCACATCTGAAGTTATCAAGCTGGGTCTTCAGAAGGATCCAGCCAAGAGATCATCAGCGTCTGACCTAAAAGAAAAAACTGCCAGAGCGCTCAAAAAAGGTAACTCTCTCCATAGATCTTTAGTATTAGTTGGCACTAACCTTCACCTCAACGTAGAGCAGTCTATGTTCAGGGTACAGGACAAGATGCATCAGACTCAGTGTATTGTTTTCGGATTGCAGTGGGAGGACTCACCAGCCCAGTGAAAGGACCCTATACAGAGCCCCTGTATTTTGCTGACAAACCTCCTGACTCCCTGCTACCCAAACACAGCAGCTGTGGCAATGAGGACGAGCAGGAACATAAAGAGTCTGTTAAGAAAGTGATCACAGCAGACAGGAAGACGAAGAAGCGTAGTGACGACGATGAAGAGAAGAACACTGAATCGAAGCGAGATGCATCTTTCTTTCCACAAACGCTGGTGTCTGAGCCACACCACAAGAACAAGGTCACCACTGTGTCTGAACTTGAGCTGCTTAAACTGGAGCAAGGTGGGGTTTTGATCACTGTTCTGCTCATTGTTTTTTCGTTGAAATGTTCAAACTCGACTCACTGTTTTTCTGCATGTTTGCAGATTTCTACCTGAGCAGTTTGTCCCAGCTTCACTCTGCTGAGATGCAGGAGCAACTTTTGTCCTGTATCAGCAGTGATCCGTATTCCAACTGGGAACTATGGGATAAGAAGGTAGCCCAAAATTTATAGCAGACCACGCATTCAAGACACTGACATTTAGACTGAAATGAATAACTAGCACATAATAAATATTAAGCTGTGTAGTAAACACAAATGGAATCTGTCTAGAAGTGATTTCAATAAGGAGACATTCACTAAAGGTGTATAACAATATTTAGTGAAGACACAAATATTAAACACCATTGACGTGAAGCTTCTCAAAGGCGTAGACCCATATGAAGATAGGAGATAATAAACTAAAAGAGGAGGAAATGACAGACATTCACCCACAGTTGAATTAAGGCAGAAGTTGTGGGAAAAGACCAAATTTTATCAAAATTCTGATAGATTATTAATAATACTATTATCTCTAAACGCGTATGTGGCTTGTCCAAGTATTCAAGCTATTCCCAGGTGTGTTACATTAAAACAAAGAGTTTCATTAGTGTTCACCTGTTTTTGCTAGAGGTATTAACAGACCAGTGTTTGACTCATGTTCCTCTTTTTAACTTGTTATTCAAGGACTCTGGCCGCTGGTCCCTGAGCCCAGGAGACGACTTCAGCTCTGGTGTCTTCTCCTACAGCAGTCAGCCAGATGTGCAGGTTTTCAGTGTTGATTTCCTGCATCATTCCCACATACCACCGCCCTGCTGTTTTGAAGGTGAGATAAAACATCACTTTTCTTTAAACTATGTGGTACCAACGTTAAACTGGGGATTTTATATTGTATATCTCTCTGCTCTGTGATTGGCTCAGGGGTGGACATCTGTATCAGAGACTTCAACAGGCGAAGCATCCGCATCAGGGAGACGCGCCGGGTTAAGGTGGGCCACATTGCCACTGGAATCAGCGATCAGGTGAGGGCAAGCAGAATCACACGCTCATACGTCAACACAGCTATTCGTGATTATGTTTCAGTGTTTGTGTACATTTGTTTAATGCGTATATGTATCTTCTGTTTAGATCTCAGAGAGGGTTTTCACCTTGGAAACTGCGCGGGGCCAGCAGGTAGCTCACGATGAGGAAGTGCAGGAGTCTGGGCTGGAGCTCTGCTGTGTTCCCGCTCCTGACTTCAGCGCCGCCTGGAGGTGGAGAATCAGAGACGGAGTGCTGGAGACAAGATAAAGGCCACGGCTCTCTCCTCTCATTGGCTGCAGGGTCGTCTTAACCGGTGTATATGTAGCCTTGTGTTGAATTGTCTTAATGTTCGAGGACCATGCTTTCAATAGTGGTGAAATTCATTCACTCAAATTTCTCCTTAGCAAATGCATCTCATGTTTTACTGCCATAATGGAGGGCTGTTGTGTCACTTCCTCTCTTTAAAATGCTCGCTGTTCTGGCCTTGTTGACCATTGACATTTGCATGTTCCTTATTGCATGTTTATATTAAACACTATATAAAACTATGCAGGTTGTGATACATGATTTGACTTATTCACTCTTGACTCTTGAATACTGTATTAAGTTATTTGCAGTTCAAAATAGGTATGATCAATTCTCCTCAAGGCTCTGGATGTTGTAGGGCTGTCATGGTTGACACGCCTCTGCAACATTGCGTGGACATCGGGGACTGTGCCTTCGGAGCGGCAGACAGGTGTGGTTCCCCTTTTCAAGAAGGGGGACCAGAGGGTGTGTTCCAAATACTGGGGGATCACACTCCTCAGCCTCCCTGGGAAGGTCTACTCCAGGGTGCTGCAGAGGAGAGTCCGGCTTCTAGTTGACCCTCGGATTCAAGAGGAGCAATGTGGTTTTTGTCCTGGCTGTGGAACACTGGACCAGCTCTATACCCTCACAAGGATACTGGAGAGGGCATGGGAGTTTGCCCAACCAGTCCACATGTGTTTTGGGGATCTGGAGAAGGCTTATGACCGTGTCCCTCAAAGTGTCCTGCGGGGGGGTGCTCCGGGAGTATGGGGTAGATGGCCTTTTGTTACGGGCCATTCGATCTCTGTATTGTCGAGCCAGAGCTTGGTTCGCATTGCCGGCAGTAAGTCAGACCCGTTCCCAGTGGGAGGGTTGGTCTCCGCCAAAGCTGCCCTTTGTCACCGGTTCCATTCAGAATTTTTATGGACAGAATTTCTAGGCGCAGCCAAGCGGCGGAGGGAGTCAAGTTCGTTGGCCTCCGGATTCCGTCTCTGCTATTTGCAGATGATGTGGTCCTGTTGGCCTCATCGAACAGTGACCTCCAGCTCTCACTGGGACGGTTTGCAGCTGAGTGTCAAGCGGCGGGGATGAGAATCAGCACCTCTAAATCTGAGGCCATGGTTCTCAGCCGGAAGGGGGTGGATTGCCCACTCCAGGTCGGGGGCGAGTCGCTTCCCCAAGTGGAGGAGTTCAAGTATCTCGGGGTCTTGTTCACGAGTGAGGGGAAAATGGAGCGGGAGATTGACAGACGGATTGGAGCAGCGTCGGCAGCGATGCGGACGCTGAAGCGGTCCGTTGTGGTGAAGAGAGAGCTGAGCCAGAAGGCACACTGGCAGAAAGTGAAAGGGACACTAAGATTATATTATTTATCCACTCTGTGGCTCCTTTTCAGGCTGTTTTTTCTAACTTTTAAAACATTTTTAGATGATATTAACAATTTTGTTTTTAGATTATTAATGCTATTAATTCATTGCTTCCACTTAATTTACCTTCTGTCCAGTATGTTAGATAATTCCATTAGGAAGCAATCCAATTATTCTCATTGTTACGCAGATGATACACAGTTATACTTATTAATGAATTAATAAATAACGCTGGAGAGATTATATCTCTCGGCTGGCTTGGGAACATTTTGGTGTCCCCCCGGAGGAGGTGGTGGAAGTGGCTGGGGAGAGGAGCGTCTGGATCTCCCTGCTCAGGCCGTTGCCCCCGCGACCCGGACCCGGATAAGCGGCAGAAAACGAAACGAAACAAAACAATTCTGCAGTACCTGGTGTTACTTTGTCGCTCTGTAACACTCTGAAGTTTAACATCCGCTATTTCAAGGTTATAAATTAATTGCAGCTCCAGCGAAGAAGTAAGAGGGTCAAAATTGCCATCTGTAAAACAATGCTGCAATGTGGCTTACAATCATGCAGTGAACTGTGCAACCACTTTTGCAAGAAGTTGAAGTTGAACAAGTTAATCTTTCATAGTGGTACCAATTTGAGCTAGTGGATATAATCCCCATACTAATTAAACATATCCATAGCCACAGCAAGAGTTTAAAGATTTATTTTCCATATTACAACATACAAGGGCACTGCAAAAAGATTTTTAGGGACTGGAATCCAATTTCAGTTTTACAAATGTGATACAAAAAGTGAAAGTTTGGGAAATAAAGTGATTTCATAGTATAAAGAAAACCACCAAGGCACTGACAAACAAGGAAAATGTATAAAAAAGCCATTTGCATGTAGGTGCAATGTAGGTTAGTTTGCAGTTTGAATTGCTCACATGAAAATACAGTACTTTGAATATGCATTGAGTGAGGTAAGCATCTGTGAGCAACCCAGGGCTTTCTGTCTGCAGTGCAACACCTTCAGTAGATCACAGGAAACAAGGTAATGGTATCTGGCTCCGTTACTAACAGAAAAATAACATTGGCAGATTCTTTTTTTTTTTTTTTTTTAAGTGTGAGTGACATTGAAGTCACAATGCTGGTTGACACGCCCAAAGGCAATATATGATTAAAGGTTACACACGGAAGAAATTTAGAATCAGTTGCTGTCATTTGGTCTTTTTAACCTACAGATCATTTTCTCTTTGAACGTAAACATAACAACTTTGTACAAAAGTCCCTGCTGCTGCATTTCTAATATCCACTCCAAGAAAGTTGAGCCGTGCATTCCATGGAAGAATTTAATATTTGTTTTAGCCCAAATATTGGATGTGCAAATTAAATTCATTTATATCATCTTCTCAGTTAATCTATTAACTATTTGTAAAAATAGCTTTTTTTTTTTTTTTTTTTAAACTTGAAGGGCTGTGGCTACCTTCCAAGATGTTCAGCACCAGCAGAGCACTACAGATTTGCACTGGAAAACACTCCCAAATACATATGAAGATGGCTTCTATAGCATACAAGTCACCACAATGAGTTGGTGAGAGTGGGTGGATCAGGAAAGCAGTGTGACTACAACAAAAATAATACTATAATAAAACAAGAAAGAAAAATTCTTAACTTTTTTTTTAAGTTTATGTATCTTTTAGGACAGAAAACAGAGCGTAGTGACTCTTTTTATATGTACCAAGTAAAAAATAAATTACTTAAAATGCATTCCTTGTTCAAGTCTAACAAACTCACCATCCCCACTTTGTGCACGTAATCGTGCACTGCTCATACCATCAGTGGCTTAGAGATCATGGCTACACCGTTAATACGCTCAATCCAACGGCCAATCCTTGAAGATGAAAGGAAGGCACAAAAAGAAGAATGGCTCTTTGTGTCCAATCAACTTGTTCAGTCTGCCATTACTCCTTTCTCTTTGCTTTCATGTTCTTGTTTCAGTCCTCATTTCCCTCTCCCGTAGTTCCCTCCCGGCTTCCATTTATCCACTCTTCACAAACCCCTTACATCTTGCGAATGACAAGAACAGTGGTGAGAACACCAGCCAAGAAAACTGCGACTGTCTGCCATGTAGGTGTGCCAAAGTATGAACGTATGCCCTCCTAAAAAAGAAAATAAATCACAGACACACACACAAAAATCAAACAGGTCATAAGAACAATCAGGAACAGAAGCTGAAGAACAATAAATGAGTGTGACTTGACATTTCCCGGCTATTTCCTTACCCAGCCACCTTGCTCCCTGATCCAGTTGAGCACATGTTCCCGGATGTAGTCCATGGTCCAGCTGATTATTGTTCTAATAATATCAGGAACTTGGGTCACCAGGGCCTGTAAAAATGTGAACGTGTGATTCTTGTGGATGTTGCTAGTCAATCATAATTTTAAAAATAAATATCTCCTGTGGTTTTGGGAAGAAATTGAAGTGCAACAAAGTTTATTAACCCACTTTGATGACGAGTCGACAGGCAAAGTAGAACAACGCAACCACCCTGCCCCAGTTGAACTTCCCATCTGAGAAGATCTCAATGGCAACTTTCATAAACATGTCTCTGGTGGGACGGAGTGAAGGGTCGTCTATCATCCTGGGGAAAACATTTAGCAATTAGGACAAGCCATTTGTGCTGTGGTTCCTTGTAATTCTTTAAAACCGTGAAGGAATTGACACATGGACACGTAGGCCACCTTTGGAGCTCCACATTGCCATCCAGCTCATCTCCGATCTGCTGCAGACACTGGCCGAGCTTCTTGTGGCCGGGGTCGCACAGCTCTCGTCCACCCAGCTGTGCCCTGGTCAGCACAGTATTGCTGTCCCCGTGCCGTCGAACCCGCTCGTAGATGAAACTGCACAGGGGGAGACGGGCCGTGAGAAATGAACCTGATCTAACTCAGCCCAGTTCAAAAATGTGAAGTCAATTTTGTTTGGTACATACTCTTGTAACAGCGCAGTTCCCACTTCTACTATCTGATCTCTGGAGTTTCCTAAAAGACAAAAGATCAAATCCACATTTTCCCATTTCTGATATTGCTGTTACTGCAAACCAGTTACATCATATTACAAATTAATAAGTAAAAAAAAAAAAAAAGACTGACAAAATATTTTACTGTATTAATATGTTACTTCCAAGTTAAATTTCCATTACTTTCAATCTGAGTCTACGCAGTGAGCTGAAATAAATAAAGGCACACAAAATTAAAATTATACTTTTTTATTATAAATTTTTAAATGCGTGTTTAATCCATTTTCATTCGTCTTTATAGCTGTTGTTTAATGCGTTTAAATTCCATTTAGCGAGTCAATAGCGGCATACAGGAAGCACAATCCGGCCAAATTATTTGTTAGCCTGTGTTAAGTTAGTCAACGTTGTAGCTACATCACACATTCCACGCCTGTATACCTTGGAATTTCCGAGGTGAAACATATTGTCCCCGGTTAGTTTTATTTAAACATATTTGCTAATCAACTGTGCACAAGTTATCTTGGCAACTAGCTGAGGTAACTTCACTGAGGTATCAAACACAAAGTAAGTTACGTGAAGTGCTACCCGCTAGCTAACGTATGGCCAACGTTTAAGTTAGCTATCTTGCTAACCACAGTTCGGCTAACGTTATTAATGACAAGCAAAAGGGCCACCAAAGAAAAAAAAACAACAGCTGTTAACCGTGTCGGGCTAACTGTGTCTCCCACAGCGTTAGCACTAGTGTCACGGTCAATTTAGTAGTAAAATATTACTGATGCAAACCAGTACCTTGGTCGCCTCCTCCCGGGTGTTGTGCCATCTTGTTGTCTCTTTAGATCGCTAGTACTTCTGTGCAATCATGTGAGAATATTTTATTTGTTTTTAGCAACTGCAGCCCTTCCTCCAACCCCGACGTTTAAATGCTTTCAGATATGCTAACCGATGGGACCGGTGTGCTGATGTGATACATAAGACTACACAAGTGGAGGTGACGTAACCCGGCGTTGAGTATGTTCTATAGATCTGTTCACCGTGGCGTCACGCGTACAGCGTCGCACAGCGTCACATAGCGTCTGTGGATGACGCTTCGGGAGCTTGGGTATAGCAAAAATAAAATAATTGGTCGATTAAATGCCACCTTTACAATATTATTTACAACTTTCTACGGAAAAAAATTGCCAAACGATAAAATAAGAAAAGCGTGTGTATTGATTATTTTAGCCTCGCCTTATATAATACGTCATTTCCAGTGTCTCGTCGTCTTCCGGTCGTCGCGCGCATTCGCAGGCCTCTTTACGACTCGGCTGGCAAAGATGGCGGATGCACAAGTATGTTCAGGAAAACGGCGTGGTGGATTTAAAGCGATATTTTTACACATTAATGAACTTACTTACGGGGTTATTTTAACTGTGTGTCTTTATAAATTGTTTATACACGTCCACGAGGGATTTCAACACATATTTAAGCCTTTATAGCTTAAAGTTTGTTGTTTTGCCGTTATGCATACCCTCGTGTAAGGTTGGGCTAACCGGAACGCCAACTCGGTTAGCTTAGCATGCTACCAGTAGAATTAGACTCATTAACAATGCTCAAAGCCTCTTATTAGAACAACGAACATACAAGTTATGGAACCCCTAATTGGCCAAGGAAGTTAAGACTCTGCTAGGTGGAAATTTAACTCATGATTTAAATGGCAAGGCCCGGTAGTGTAATGGGATGACCCTCTGTTGGGAAGTGTGAACGGCCAAGTTGACGTGGTGACACTGAAACACGACTTTAACATGCTGATCTGCCGTTCACAGACGGAGCGGGCTTACCAGAAACAGCCCACCATCTTCCAGAACAAGAAGCGTGTTCTGACTACTGATGGTGGCAAGGAGGTCAAGGAAAAGCTCCCCCGGTACCACAAAAGTGTCGGACTGGGCTTCAAAACCCCAAGAGAGGCAAGTTGTAGTGCTGAACAGAATGACCAAACTAACTGTAAATTGTCCTTTTTGTAAGCTACAAATGATGTTTATTCTCACGATGGTCTTCCAAGCCTGCAGGGTTCTGACGACACTGCCTTTGGGCAATACTGATGCAGTCAAGAGTTTAAACATGACTTTCATATCTAAATATGTTTGAAACTGATCAACTACTGTTTTATTTTCAACAGGCTATTGACGGCACTTACATTGACAAGAAATGCCCCTTCACTGGAAATGTCTCCATCCGTGGCCGTATCCTCTCTGGTCAGTGACACTGTATAAATACTCATTCTTTACTCACATGCCCAAAGTGACTTTATATCCAAAATATACAATGCACTATGATAATTATCGGAATTATCTGGTGTTAATGCAGAAACTTGGTGCAAACTATAGCATTATTGTTATGGATTAAGACTATGCATTTGATTTGTGCTATTTAGTGCAGAGTTAAGACTTTTAATCTTCATAGCAATGTCCACCATTGCACTGTGGGCAGTTAGGTCTTAGATTTTCCTCAAATGAACACATCCTTATATTCAGATGCATGTGTTGCAACCCATGCAAGTCTCTTAGGGGGGGTCATTTAGCACAAATCCAATGTTGGCTTTCCCTTACGACTCTGTCCTGCAAATGATGTTTTTTCTCACGATGGTCTTCCAAGCCCTTTGGGTTCTGACGACAGTGCCTAATGGCAATGCTGATGCAGTGAAGTGACAGTCTTTAAACTCACCATTTCTCCAGTCCTTTTGTACCCTCTGTGTATTGAGTTCTCACTTTAATTTGTTAAATGCTGGTGAACTTCAACATCTATTTTTGTAATTGGTCTACAGGTGTGGTGACCAAAATGAAGATGCAGAGGACCATCGTTATCAGACGTGATTACCTGCATTACATCCGCAAGTACAACCGCTTTGAGAAAAGGCACAAGAACATCTCTGTCCACCTGTCACCTTGCTTCAGGTATTAAAACTCTCCTCTATAGTTTCTTCAGTATTTATACAATCTTAACACACATTCAAACTGTTTGTTGTTCACACTTGCACTTTTTTCAAAAAATTTGTATGCAGCTGGTCAGATTATAGGGCTTTATTTCAGTTGAATCAAAGAACCAGATTTTTTTTCCTTTTTTTTTGAGTCATGTTCTTTTTCAGGCCAGCTACATTTCGGTTTATGTGAAGTAATCTGCTGCAAATGATGTTTTTTCTCACGATGGTCTTCCAAGCTCTGGAGGCTCTGACGACACTGCCTTTGGCAAACACTGATGCAGCTTGGCTTTACTACACCAACTCAAACATTCAAGATTCAGAATGTATATGTGCACATACAGAGTACATGGGAAGAGATTTGTTCGGACAGCCCAATGTGCTGACAGAAATACAGAACAGATATACAAAGATGAAACAAAAGAAAATAAGACATCTTTTATGAACAATAGAATTATGATTCAGAGCCAAACAGAATTATGTACAAACTTGGCCAAATGACCAAACCGTGCTAAATCTATCAGATTTATTTGGTTTTGGATACAGGCGCCCAAACCACTCGCTAACCTATCTGGTCTTTTTTTCCCCTTTTCCTCTCCTCCTGCAGAGATGTCACAGTTGGGGACATTGTGACCGTCGGAGAATGCCGACCGCTCAGCAAGACTGTGAGGTTCAACGTGCTCAAAGTGACAAAGGCCGCTGGAGCCAAGAAGCAATTCCAGAAATTTTAGATGTGACTTTGAACAGGAATTCTACAGTTGGCAAACTGTTAAATAAACAACCTTGTTTAAATTGCCTTTCATCCTGTTAAATTCTTCACTTTTGTACTTGGTACTAAAAAGTATAATCGCATAAGTGGAGTTAATTCAGATATCAGTTTATCATCTGATCATGTGGGATGTGCAAGTCATGAGTTGTGACAGGTATAATATAGATGCCTCATTCAAATGCAGCAGAGATAATCTGCAATTTAGATATGAAAATATGTAATATTCACAAATGAAATGATAGTTTAAAAAAAAAGACCGCAATTAACTGCTGAATAAAAGGCTTGAATTTGTAAGGTTAGTATAAAAGTTTAACATTTAAAAAGAGTGATACAGAACAAAAGTGTTGTCTCAATGTCACTAATTGCCTTTTTCTGATTCTTAATTTTATAAAAACCTTTCTGAAAGTATGAGGATAAACTAAATTTTAAAGGGGAGACTGCTGTCATCCTTCAATCCTGATGCACCGGAATGTTTATATTTAAGCCTATAGAAAATCGAAAACCCTTTGATTTTTTTTTTTTTTTTTTCTCTCCCTAAATTTAGGGTGAGTAGAAGGTGATATCATACATCCCCATATTATCGCGATTTGATAATGTGAGAACTAGACCAGTTACAGTCTGCATTTTGTTAAAAGTAAACTTGAAGATGGGGACATATACAACATACTGAGGCTGCACATTTTGTGACCTGACAAAACAGAACCTTTGTGCAAACATGGAATGACATTCAGAGGTTACTGGAGTAAATTACAATGAAAGAACCATATGTACATAATATAAGATGGTTTTGAATTTTTTCTGTAGAATACTGAAAATTTGTACCCACATGTACAGTAGTCAAAATAATAGCAGTCCAATGTGACTAACCAGATTAATCACTGTTATTAGTATATTTTTTGTTGCTACATGGCAAACAAGTTACCAGTAGGTGCAGTAGATTCTCAGAAAACCAACAAGACCCAGCATTCATGATATGCACGCTCTTAAGGCTGTGCAATTGGGCAATTAGTTGAAAGGGGTGTGTTCAAAAAAATAGCAGTGTGGCATTCAATCAGTGAGGTCATCAATTTTGTGAAAAAACGTGTGAATTAGGTGGCCCCTATTTAAGGATGAAGCCAGCACTTGTTGAACATGCATTTCTCTTTGAAAGCCTGAGGAAAATGGGTCGTTCAAGACATTGTTCAGAAGAACAGCGTACTTTGATTAAAAAGTTGATTGGAGAGGGGAAAACTTATAAAGAGGTGCGTCATTGTCTTGTTGAAACACCCATTTCAAGGGCATGTCCTCTTCAGCATAAGGCAACATGACCTCTTCAAGTATTTTGACATATGCAAACTGATCCATGATCCCTGGTATGCGATAAATAGGCCCAACACCATAGTAGGAGAAACATGCCCATATCATGATGCTTGCACCACCATGCTTCACTGTCTTCACTGTGTACTGTGGCTTGAATTCAGAGTTTGGGGGGCGTCTCACAAACTGTCTGCGGCCCTTGGACCCAAAAAGAACAACTTTACTCTCATCAGTCCACAAAATGTTCCTCCATTTCTCTTTAGGCCAGTTGATGTGTTCTTTGGCAAATTGTAACCTCTTCTGCACATGCCTTTTTTTTAACAGAGGGACTTTGCGGGGGATTCTTGTAAATAGATTAGCTTCACACAGACGTCTTCTAACTGTCACAGTACTTACAGGTAACTCCAGACTGTCTTTGATCATCCTGGAGCTGATCATTGGCTGAGCCTTTGCCATTCTGGTTATTCTTCGATCCATTTTGATGGTTGTCTTCCGTTTTCTGCCACGTGTCTCTGGTTTTGCTCTCCATTTTAAGGCATTGGAGATCATTTTAGCTGAACAGCCTATAATTTTTTGCACCTCTTTATAAGTTTTCCCCTCTCCAATCAACTTTTTTAATCAAAGTACGCTGTTCTTCTGAACAATGTCTTGAACGACTCATTTTCCTCAGGCTTTCAAAGAGAAATGCATGTTCAACAAGTGCTGGCTTCATCCTTAAATAGGGGCCACCTGATTCACACCTGTTTTTTCACCAAATTGATGACCTCACTGATTGAATGCCACACTGCTATTTTTTTTAACACACCCCTTTCAACTAATTGCCCAATTGCACAGCCTTAAGAGCGTGCATGTCATGAATGCTGGGTCTTGTTGGTTTTCTGAGAATCTACTGCACCTACTGGTAAATTGTTTGCCATGTAGCAATAAAAAATATACTAAAAACCTGGATTAATCTGGTTAGTCACATTGGACTGCTATTATTTTGAACACTACTGTACATTTATTGGTAGATTTTAAACACTTTTTTTGTCCGTGAAGGTTCTCAGTCATCCAGGTCATCTTAATCTTGAAGTGTTTAGTAGGAAGCAACTGGATTTCTTATCTTGTTTGAAGATGTTTCGTCTCTCATCCGAAAGGCTTCTTCAGTTCTGAGGGTCAGTGCGGGAAACCCAGGTATCTAACACAGAGTGGGTGGAGGCAAGCACCAAAACAAGGACGTGATTTAAAGGTGTGAATCACTCGAAAGTGTTTGCCCCTCACCCCTGGTTTCATGTGACACCGTGGGATCACATGGCCCCAGGTGTGTATATGAGGGTTAAACTGCCGGGCTCCCAAGACAGCATTGTAGGTTGCAGACAAGTGGCGTCTTAGTCCACCACCTCTGTTTAGAGAAGGTTTCTCCAAGTGGACATAGATGGCCTCTTTTACTCCTCTTTCAAACCATCTGTCTTCTCTGTCCAGAACGTGGATATTGGAGTCCTCAAAGGAGTGACCTTTCTCCTTAAGATGCAGATGTACAGCTGAGTCCTGTCCCACAACAGGACTCAGCTTTTTGCGTCAATCTATATCTGCACAGCAGCGACTCCTAACGTTTAACTAGTACATAGCATGTTTCTTACAAGTGTCCAGCAGATGGCGACAAAGACACTTGATCGTAGCAATCACCACGCGCTTTTGAAGACAATGAATCAGAGGAGATAATTCATGTTTGTGAGACCTGTTGAGCTACAAATTAAAGCCCATTCGGCAGACCTCTGAGATGCTAAATAACAATATGAACTTAATCTACAATATAACATGATTGGCTGTCAATGTGTAAATGACCTGTAATGTTAAATATGCTCTGACGAGGCTGACTTAGTGTGGAAGATTCTCAATTACAATATTAATATAACAAAAGTTAAAAGCATTTTATACACCAACTGTCATGACCAGGTGATTGGTTGTCCAACATGTATTAGTTGGGATAATTATGGTAAATATATGTACCCAAAAACCCTACAGTGCAAGACTATGAATTTGCATGAATTAATATAATTGAGCTATCATCATTAAAATGAACAGTGGGAGGATCCATCAGAAGAACAAGATGGCTCATCACAGTTCTCTTCAGCCTTAATGCAAAGATGCTCCAGCCATAATATGACCTCGTTCTTTGGTGCAGTTGGAGCTGTGATGTTGTGTCTGAGATCTGTGTATCCAGCTAGCATGGATTGAAGGGTATTCATGGCCTTTCAGCATCAGCTGAGTCATTTGCATGTGTCCTTATTTCTGCTGAAGAGCACAGCTTTCCTGCTTGGGAATCAGTGACACCCCCCCCCACCCCACTCCCATCAGCCACTCCACTTAAGCTTCTGTCTGTCTGCTGAGTGTTATGGCAAAAGCGATGCATTAACATAATGATGCTGTAGATGCTTTTCCCCAATATACGTCAGTGAATGTGGACCATATGGTAGAGACGTGCAGGTGGGAAAGTGCTTAATGTGTGCTCAGTCATGTAAACAGTCACATCGTTTAATGATTATTAGAGCAAGCCTGAAAGCGTGTTTACAACTAACCAAACATTTTCCTCAATTTACAGTTTTCGCTCTTGTTTTTGCTGTACTGACAACTATCCCAGCTATTCTCCACCAATTGCCACAGTATTTACCTAAACAGCCGAGTCACAGCTTCTAACCGCCAATTGTCCTCTCTCGCATCGGGGTTTTCCCAGCTCTTCTCTCCATAGGCGCAGCAGACACTACAGGAGGGTGGGAGGATGTTCTCTGAATAACAGGCCCAGTCATGAGCAGACACCCCAGGGAGCAACGCAGCCCAGCAGGCCACCCAGCCCACATGAGTGCATACATGCTCCCACAGAGTGTTTGTTTGAGGGCAGAGGTCTGATCCCTCAAAAAGGCAGAGCAACCATAATAAACCCAGGCTGACAGCGTTAAACTGAAGAACATGGCCTGTCAGGGTAGCATGTTGGCGTAGCTGCTGCTTCTCTGCTGATCTCCAGTGTGTTTTTACTTCTTCAGAAAGCCTCAATTA
>KV751374.1:605223-637829 GCA_001698575.1 Mola mola | reverse complement strand
TTTTCTTTTTAAACTACATACATTCAACAATCTGCACATTTATAAGCAAAAAGGTTGTGGCATAGAATTTGCAATTGCAGTGTTTGGAGAGTGATCAGTGGTGATTACAGTGGGGTACCAGCCAATAAGTCAAATGTTTGTTTCAGGGAAATCTTTGTAATCAACAATCTCGTAACATCTCGTATTTCCATCTATACTATTCACAACCCTTTCCTGCAGTTTCATATTGCCTGAGAGAAACAGTCTTGGTCTTATTAATTCTTGTCTGTTAACATGGATTGCAAATACAGCTATTCTGATTTAAAAAAAAAACAAAAAAAAACCCAACCCATTTATTCAAACAGCATAATTGCTCCCTGACATTTTTAAAGATTGTGATTCTGCACATGGTGATGTGTCAGTGATGGAGAATCCAGTCCCTTCCCTTCTCTTGGTTCCACATAATAACTCCCAATTATCCATTTGGAGGCATTGCCAAAAGGTGAAAGTGATTTAGCGCTCCATACGTGGCAGGTCGACGACCCACCCAGGTCACCGCCGACAGCAATGTAAAGAGACAGTTAAAAAAAAAAAAAAAAAAATCCCAAACTGGATTTTTTTTTAATAGAAACTCTGGATGGACGACTCTCGTCTGTCTGTGGCTGTAGGCACACAGTATTAAACACTGTCTCACTTCATGTTAAACCACTTTGCCAACATGTTTACCCAGTGTCAGGGAGCGTGCCTGCAGTCGTGCTGGATGTTAGCTCAGAGGGTCAAGCTACGGAGGCCGACGGCCACTATCAAAACAGGGGCCTTCTGGCGGCCCAGCAGGAGGCGTTGGTGGAGGTCGTATAGTCCCACGCCAGACCCTTGTTCTGGGTTGATTGGAGAATGTCGGCGGTATCCAGACTGTTTTCCGGCAAGAAGCAGCAGCAGCAGCGGACCTGATGGGCTGAACAGATGGAGGCCTCGCTGAATGTGGAGGAGACTGAACCCTTCACCCCCTTCAGTCCGCTCTGGTCCGTACTATGTGCTTGCAAACCCCTGAGATGATTTATTTTATTTTGAATTTAAAATGTGCATGTTTGAAAAAATCTTAATATTTCTCTTATATCATCTTTATACTCCACTTAATAAAGTGACTGCTCTCTGGTGGAGGCAGTGCTCAGATCTTACGTTTAATAATGTCCAATTTGAAAATAATACTGTTTAATGTATCATGTTGATGGGTCACAATTATTGAAGGATAAAATTAGAATCTGTTGACTGTAGCAGCAGGTAAAGATAGGGCTGATTTTCAAACACTTTATAAACTGCTTGGTAACTTAATCCGTAGATATTTTGTAAATTGTGAATTACATTTTCTATTAATGGTCAAAATCTTCAAAGCTAAAGGTAATGAATATCAAAATGGAATAACTCAAGTGAAGGAGCCTAAAATTGTACTCAAGTAAATGTAATTTCCATCGCTACTGACAGTCATTCAATAAAATTTGGAATAGTACGAACAAATCATCAGATATTTGTCTTGGATTAGAGATATTTGACTCCTTGCTGGTTTCGGGGATATTTGTAAAGGATGAGATTCATTAAGCAGCTCTGAAGATCAGCTGATTCATTCAAGGTCTGCAGGAGCTAAATGTGACTGCACGTTCAAACTTTTCAAGCTGATACTTATGTTTTTGTCTCCTTCTTCTTCTGTTACTTTTGCTTCTTCCCGTTATTTTTTTTAACTGCAATATAGTAAAGCAGCATTAAACCCATCTTAAACCCATCACTATCCTGCATCCAACTGCTGGCTGCGCAGCAGGAACCCCGTGGCCTCCACTCTGGGTCACTGCAGGGTCACTCGACACATCTGGACATGTCATCAACTCTTCCTGATCTGCGTAAAGTCGGCCAACATCCTTCCAACCAAAGACAGATTCCTGTCTGCTGTCTCTTCTGTTCATCCACAAACAAATAGTCACGTGTGCGGCTCCAAACATATTACATTTGGTTTTGTACGGCCTGACGCAGATTGGTGACCAGATTCTGTTAAGGTCAGTGAAATTAGACATGGTGGATAAAGATTTAATGCTCTCAGGTTAAAGGGTCTGGTCACAGCTATCAGTGTCTGATATCTGCAACTGTAACAGGAGCTTCTTAACTGATTTTAAGCGGTTTCACAGATGCAGGTCCTGTTCCTCACTATCACACTCCCACAGCTTTTATCCCATCAAGAGTGTCCCAGACAGTTGTTGTTTCTAAACGCTGATCTACATTCACGTGTGGGCAAAAACAATCGGATGGGTGAAGTTTCACACCTTCTGATTGATTCCTTCTTATCCAGTGGCAAAACCTTGAATGATAGTCGCTCGCCTGGCCTGTGAGCTGCTCCTAATTCAATATTCCCATGTCGGGCCGCAGTCACACCTGTCCGTCAGACAGACTGCACGTCTGGCATGTGTGAGCGCGGCGGCCGTCTTCAACCTCACACCGGCCTATCGGATCAAAGCGTGCGGCTGGCGCTGGCAGGTCACGGGACAGGCTGCTCTGTGCAGCGGCGCGCTTGGGTCATGTGTGAACCATCCGGCACGGCTGTCATCGGAGGATCCCCGGGGTGTGTTTCCACTGACTGATGGCATCACAGCGGAGCCCCAGAACCTCCAGTCCAGATAAGAGGCAGGACCTGGTCTTCATATCTAACAAGTGCTGTGTTCAGCGATCCATGGGTGACGCCACATGACCTGGGCCTGCAGATGGAGCACATTTAGATGCTACGATCTGCTCTGCAGCGAGGGACAACATAAACACCAGAGCTCATTCAGTGTTTCCTTTGCATTCCTTGAGCTTGTGTTTGCGACAAAGGAACTGTAAAGCGTGACACTTCTCCCTATGAAAGGTAACGGGAGAAAGTCAAAGCAACGCCCCACAGCAACAGTTTGTGCCGCTATTGAGCGGCTCCTCTCCAGCAGGAGGAATTCACCCCGGCAGATGGCGGGGCCGAGGCCCCTGAGGCCCCAGGCTACGCTACACCCTGGGACCCGGATACCTAATCATGCCCTGTTGAGCCTCTCACCTGCTGCTCCGCTGCTCACAATGTTATCTCATCTCCCCGACCTATTGTGGCTCCCATCGCTGGTAATGACAGTTGAGAGACCCACGCAGCGCCACAGCAGAGGCTGGCTCTCCCTGGAGAGAGGCGGGATCATGGGAACCTTCAGAGTAATCGATCTCCCGCGCTGGATCGCGTTTCGCGATCGCTACCTGCAGACGGCTCGTGTTTAAGGCACAGATTGCTTTGATTTTTTTGGTGCAGCTATATGTGAGATTTTGATTAGGTGTGGTTGGTCGCTGCAGCTGTTTGCCCTCCTACACTGGAGTGAGCGTAAAGAAGAGACAGCAGAGGCTCGCTGTATACTAGCTACTGTATATTTCACAGAAAGGAACAATCTGACTTAAACATCATTTATCGAAAAATGCATTTCGTTTGTTTGTTGAAGTTCCCTGGCGTCCCTCTCTACAATTTGATTTCACAGTGGAAGAAGTTACTGTTTCAGCCTGACTTGTCATCTCGTAAACTGTCAGGCGGTAGATTTGGTGCGGTGGGTGACCATATTTTGGTTGCATTTTGAAAGGCCCCGTTCTCGCAACAGTCGCAACCACATCACATTGTTGTGGTCGTTTTGTTGCTTTTGCTGTCTTTGTTTTTTCTTGCTCTCTGCCGTTTCAGGCTTCGCTTTGTTGTTTTGCCCTGAGAAAATGCCAGGCGGTTCCTGTGTGACCTCACTTCCCACCGCCTCGCTCGGACACGGTCACAGTGGCCCAGTTCCCTCTGGGTTGTTAATGAAGCCTTCAGAGCTTCATCACAAATGTGCAGCTCTTCGTCAGGTAATTAATGAAGTCTAGCATGAATGACATGGACCCGCTCTTTCAAAATATGTGACACTTTCAAAGCTCTCACCAGCAATTCTTTGTGTTTCGAATGCGCTCATAATGAGCATCAGGTAAAATGTGTGTGGTCAACGTAAACGTAACCGGCTGGAGCTGTTGCATATGTGGTAAATCCTTGCAAAACCACTGAATAAAGCCGTTTATTGTTAAAAATCAATGTCCTTCCAGTGCCAGCGTTAGCATCACGTGGTAGTTGAGACCTACAGTGACACAGCTGTGGGTTTTTGAGTCAATAGCAGAATAAATACGGTATAAAACAAATGTTCCTCCTCTGCTCAGAGATGGTGAGTCAGCTGTCGAAGAGGGACAGTTTTCCGCTTCTTTCTGATGTTTGAGTAAGACAAATGGATTTGAATTGGATCAAATAAAGTGTTTTTTCACAGCAGGTATCTACTCCATATTACCAGACCCTCGCAATAACATTTTGAACGTTGTTATTGGTGAAAAAAAGTGATGTTTTTTTGGATTGTTGAGCTATAGAAGCACCATACTGGAGTCATTTTTTAAAAACAAGATGTATTTTGTGAAGTTTTGGACCCTCAGAGTCCGGGAAACAGGGTTTAGGATGAAAAATAACGGTATTCTCCTTTAAGACGTTACTCAGTAGAAGTTGGAAACGACTGGAGATGGATTTTTTTTAAAAAAAGGTGAAGCAGCCTATAAGTGACTGCTATCAAATTTAACACTTACTTTGGCTCCTAACTGCTCATCTTTAAAAATCGCAACGCCTCAAAATAAAACTGGAGTTTTCAGCCCAAACAGCACCATCGAAATGATTTCGTCAGAAAGCTCCTGCCAAAGACACAGAAAAAAACACAGAGCCACTTTTACAAGCTGGAAAAGTGGTGTTTGGTGCCCAGTAAGCTGAAGTTGGCTCGTTACAGCTGTGTCGTGCCCTTTAAAAGCGAGAAGTAAAACTTCTCCTTTCTAGTTGATGGTCGGAAGCGCAACTTTTGCTTTTTGCTCATTTCTACCACTCTTGTGTTGCTTCACAACCTCAACAATCCAGTGAGATGAGGATGCTCTTTTACACTCTTTTGCGCTTGTGTCTAGCAAACATATGGGGCCGGAAGCCTATTTGCTTTCATCCCTGTAGGACGAGAGAAAAAGCTGGATCTTCTTGCCTCTGTAATTTGCAGCTGTAGAGGGAACTGAAGTGATTAAGATGGAGAGAGCACGCCCACTGGCTGTGTGAGCAATTTAAACTGTGTTCCCTTTGTAGTCACTCACAGGACGCCCTCTATATGTTACCAGGAGAGGGAGAACGGAGCTCTTAACGTCTCAGACAATGCAGTGTAAAACAGTGTCTTCACTTCTCACATTCTCTCGCAGATTTGACCTGAATAAGCTCATGCTTTTCCACCTCAGCTGAAAGAAAGCAGGAGACAAACACGCTCACTTACACACAGTTTAACATCATGGCAGACGTCGACGCATGAGCTTTGTGATTCTGGCAACCTGGGAGATATTTTACGCCTTTCCAACGAGCTGTGAAGAAGAAAAGGAGAAGAAATTCCCCCCTTGACGACGTCTCGGTTTCCATTCGGCCCTCTAAATTGCTGATATGAGCGAGCGCTGCAGAGTGGCATATTTAATGAAATAACCGCTCTGTGATCTGATTTTGAGGTATGTTCTTGGTGTGCAGTTACGGTTGATCTGAGGGCTCCAATCTCCATGAGAAGGCAGAACACGGCTTAGCTAAATGGTGTCTTTGTGTGGAAAAAAAAAAAATGGAAATGGAGACATCGTTTCAAACGGAGAGCGTGACCTCCACGTCCTCAGCGGACGTTAAAGCCCCAGCTGAGCTGCAATTTCTGGCAGCGAAACACCTTTTGGGAGCCGGGGCCCCCTCCCCGAGAAGCCGAAGTGACACAGCTGATAACCCTGTGCCGTTGTGTGCCCGGCTGCTCCAACGTCTCTGTTTCGCTGCCGTGTGTAAAACAAGATTGAGATAATAGCGAATCCCAAACATTCTCCGAGAGAAAAAAAACAAATCCAACATTTTTCTGCCATTAAAGCAAACAGCAGAATCTCTCTTATCTTCACATCTTAAAGACCACCAAAATTCAATGGAGGGAAAATTGTGTTGTTTTTGTGATGTTATGCCCCTCGGGGACATGATGGCATTTTGGAACCTAAATGAAAATATACATGGGAGTTGCTTAGAGACTTGATGCAGCCTGAATGTAAAGCGGCCCGTTGATTTCCTCCAAAATCAGTTCATCAGTCACACACGGGCTAACCCCAGCAGTGTTACATCATTGTTAACTGGCTGATTTCGATCTTTCCAGTGTGACAAACTTTACATCTACATTTATTATCGCAAAGCAATTCTGCCTATCTTCACAAACAGAAATCACTGTGGTTGCTTAGTTATGTAGAATTTATTGCCTTAATGACAGAATCCAGATGTTCCTTTGGAGCTCAGAAATCAGTCATTATCAGAAGTAAAAAATAAAACGAAACATTTTTTATCAGGCCCTATTTGATCCGCCATTCAAAATGCATTTAACATGCACACTGGACCCGCGCGAGTTGCAGATGTACCGCCAATGTCACCGGCATGAAACCACACACAAGGCTTATCTCATCTCCGTGGTTTCTCCAAGAGCTACATCCTGCACTCCATCAGTTCCAACAGAATCCATTTGTTTGCGTTTCACTTATCACGCAGAAAAAAGAAAAAGTTAATGACACACACATGGAAACGCTGCTCTACATCCTAGCGAGGTGGCCCCAACACAAACAGAGATCTGTGGAGCAGGGGTGAACTTCCTTTGCTTGCACTGTTGCGCACACTTCCTGAGGGGATTGAGCGATGCATCAGATGACGACGCCGATCGTCTTCACGAAGGCTGGGATTGAGACTCGACCGTTACATATTATACAGTACTTTTAAAAGTTACTGTCTTGGGGAATTCTCCATTTTCAACCCTAAAATGAAACAAATCATCACAAGATAAACTTTGCCTGTCTTCCGTGGCCATGTTGGAATCTGTTCCCTCTAGCTGTTTGCTTTAATTCAAGCAGCTAATGAAACATAGCCACGGCTCCGCTTCCCAGAACGGCTTGTGTTGAGCTGACTCTCCTCCCTTACATGAGAGGATCTCAGCGCTGAGTTGTTTTCTGAGAAACATGCCTGTTATTTTATTGTCGCGGAGAAAGTGGATTGTCTAGCTGTTTCCACTAATTCAGTGTGTGGTGCAGCTGGTTTTTGATTTCCTGCTCCATGACTGCTGATTAATTTCCAGTGGCAACAACCCAACGGCGACAAACTCTCTTGACAACAAGCGTCCCTAATCGCAGCACCCTGAGAAAGACTACAGGCTGTCTGAGAAGTCGGAGCCCTGCATAATTTGAGACACGATTCGAGAACAGTAGATACGCGTACGTTCTTGGCCTTGGGGGGAGTCCCACCCAGAGAGAGTGGAGAGGAAACTGTGCAGATGGGGGTCAGAGTTGGACCGCTCACATCCTACCCCCGCGTTCGTCTTGTTATTCCAATCCCTGCCAACACACTGACGGGACTGAGGATAACGTTTGGGGAATCATTTCCAAACGCTTCTCTTTATGAAGCTCTGCTCTGCAGGGGGATTTTACAGCCAGCACAACCGTCCCACGAACATGAAAGTATAAAATGACATCCAGGAAGCCACAGGATTTCAAAAGTAACTGTAAAATGTGGTCGTCCTGGCCGATGAGGTCTCCTAAAAAGCCACATAAGGGCCATTTAATCTTGCAAAATTTTTATTCTAAACTGCCATTTGTCATGTACAAAGGACCACAGAAACAACGTTACATCATGACTTGGCAAGAGTCACTTCCTGGATGGCTTTGAAGACCCTCCAAGTAACGTTCATCGTCTCTATACATGATATCCCTCTGTGGTTTCTTTGTAGCACTTGTACAATGTTTTTTCCAGGCTGCCCTGAATCTGGCTTGTGGAAGCTGGCTGATGTCATGTTTTTCATGGCTTGAACAGGCAAGGACCATCCTCAGATGTTAAATATATCTGCGACAGTGCCTATTGGGAAAAAGAGTCAAGAAGATGTCACCATATGTCACTGTAATCCTAAAGCGTTTGGGTGATATTATGGGAAAAAATATGAATGGCATTCTGCAACGTTTCACACCACAAAGGCAAACGCACAGTGAGGACTCTTCCTGGAGATCTCAGCAGAGGTCACGGTGAGCCAAGTCAGGCAAATGCAGGACCGGCGAAGCCGCAACGATGACCTGGGAAATCGGGATCTTTTCCGTCGGCGCTACAGAGACAAAGGGATGTCAGAGGACGATGACCCTTCCCTGCTAATCAGGGGGAGATCTGCCCAGAGGAAAGGACTCCTCCCTCCACCTTTGCTCAGGCGGGGATGAGGTTTCCAGATTTGTGTTGGCTCATGGAGGAGCGACGGTACCTGTATCCTCTCTGGCTGAAGACGAGGATACAGAAACTTATCTTTTGGCTTTGTACATTAGCAAGGAACTCCAAAGATTCATCCGTCAAGTTTGTTTATCATCTGATATTCTTTGTAGTGGACCACACAGTTCTGCTTTATTGTTTGTCATGTATCTTATCAGTCATCCATCCTTGTGAATATGTTTTCTTTAGAGTATAATAGGCCCAAAAAAAATTGATGTGCTTTTGTTGCCTTTGAATTTCTATCTGCAGAGGGAGCTGGTCCTCACATAGTCCGCCATGTTTGTACAGAAGCCCGTAATGGAAAAACTAAACACTGGCTCTAAAGAGGGCCTTTCCCATTTACACACTGGGGAGGACAAAGTGAGGAGAGGGGTTTTCAATTGGTTCACTCCCCTAAATCCTACTCTCTCTGGATGAGTTGCACATTTTCAGACCGGCAGCAATAAATGTAAAAATTTACGATGTGAAATGAAACGCTCTGCGCTCCCTTGATCAGTTGCTTTTGCTTCTTCAACAATAGCTCGATAGGGATGCGACCGGGGGGCTTTGAGGGGACCTTTTCAGACACTGGCTGAAGATGCCTATCTTAGCATAATTTGAGCCTGTGCTTTCTTCACGCTGACTGAAGTTCAAGATTTGTCCAGAGCCCTGACCCACTTCCTTTCATTCGCCCTGTTCGTCCTGACCGTGGGCTGTGACCCCGGTAATGTTATACAAATGTCGTGCGTCATGGGACTGACAGCCCCCGTTTAAGACGTGAGCATTCGGCTTTGCAGGCATTGTCGCAGACAGGGCCCTTTGTACGAGGACAGGGGCAAAACGAACAATGCTGCTTTAAGGGCAGGGTCAGCAAAACAAAAAACTCAGAGACTGATGGGAAACATTTTCAACTTGAAAACCCAACGGTGATCCTGTGGAGTAATTTTTTTTAATCACCGAACATAGATGCTTCTTTTAGCAGTGTCTGATGGGAACAAAGTTCCTTGTGTCGTAATGTGGTGTAGTTTGATTGTTATGAAACGGTCAAAGTTTCCAGATTTATTGCATGCGCTTTATGGCCAGTCAGTCTGTGAGCTTAGATGTTCAAAGTCCCGGGGTGTGACACTTTTGTGTCAAGCTTTGGTTGGTGAATGAAGGAAGCTTGGTAGCAAAATGTTAGCACAATGAGGCCTGCTCAGGGAAGGTTTTCTGGTAACCCTGATGAACTCAGGGAGTGTTTGATTTAGCTCACCAGAATCAGTTATCTGAAGCGAATGGTTTATTGCCCGTTTACTGAGATGCCTAGCGAGATAACTTGATGCGGCCGGGGTTTTGATCAAAGACATCGGCAGAATGTTAAATTCCTCTGCAGCCGTCACCTCAAAGGAATTGAGTCACAGTCCCGCTACAGTAAACAGTCAGGACAACAAGCTGTGCTTTTTATCTCTGTCTTATTTCTGCTGCACCCTGTGGCTTTGAAGCTCCGCAGCTGAAACTGTCCCCACGCCGACACCAAGGATTCCTATTATAGTCGCTGTTTATGGCTCAGGATTTCTGTTTGTGTGGTCTGCAGGGAAGAAAGAAAAAAAAACAAGGGGAGCAAGGAATGATAGAAATGATGCACACATCTTCTTAAAAATAGTATTGATAACATGGGTGTTTACTACTTAGGCTTGCTTTGGAAATACAATACTTTGAACTCAACCACTTTGAGTGTATAAAACATTTTTTTCTTTTTTTTTTGATGTATTACAGTTCAATTCAAGCACCTGCAACCACCTGACTCACCATTCAAATGCTGCTAAGTGGATAAGACTTTTTTAATAAGATAACAGTTATCGAGGCATTGGTACTTATGGGGACTTTTATATGTAACATTAATTACCAGCATTGGTAATACTTACAAATATAGAAAATCGTCTACTTCAGGGCTGATGGAAGAAGTATTTATTCCTTCACTGAAGTAAAAGTAACGATGCAGTACTTTAGAAATAATTCATGAAATAGGAGCCCTAACAACTGCAAATAAATGGTTCCCTTAAATACAGCTAAATAACAGGAAAGAAAAGAAGGAAACAACATGTGCGACGAAAACATTTATTGCCATCTTTTGGACCTAATTATTTATAGAATCTTTTATTTTTGTGAAATATTTGATTTGACCTCGGCGGGACTGAAGACTCGCTGTCAACATGACAAGGAGCCACACGCAGAGTGTGTGTTGTGGGTTTTTGTATTACTTCATAACCCAAATGGTAGGGAACCACTGGCTGAATGACCAAATATCTGCTGTTTGTTTGTTGTTGACATCATTTGACTGTGATTCTGGACCGGATTCTGGGGTTTTTTCTGCATTTAGAAGCAGAATAAAGGCTCGTTTTGTCAACGATCCCAGAGCCTAAAGTCATATTTTATGTCCTAGAGACAGACGGCTTAGTGATGCAGCAGGCTGCCATGGAAACCAGAGTTGCCTGTTGTGTTGCTTGTGTCAGAAACCCGCCCTTTTGCCCTGACCTCTTCCCTTCCTGGCGGCACACTTTCCCTGGGGGATTTTTCATACAACATCTGCCCTGTCTTTCATCCCCTGAGCCAGCCACTCCAGAGGAGCTTCTGGACTGGCTTTTCTCAATAAAGGCCGTCCACACACACACCTGCTGGGATGGTTCAGAGGTCAGCGTCCAAGCAGGGACACACTATCGCAATCTGGCAACGTCACAGAAGAAGTATTTCTGACCCTTACTGAGAAAAAAAAAAAAAAAAAAATCCTTCACTTTTGCATCAAGCTATCATTGGAATGCTATGAAAAACAGAACTTTTTCTTGTGGAAAAAAAAAAAAAGTCTTTTATTTGAATGTTTGCTGAGAACATCGCTGAGATGGAACGTCACATTAGCTCAACACAACACTTTCCCTTTTTATTCCCCCAAGATGCAGCGTCCGGCTGCATTGTCACATGACTGCTGAATGGGGAGACAGAAGGGAGTCAGGGAGTCTCATGTGGTGTCTATTTGGGCCAGCAGCTCTGCCTGCTGCCACTCCAGGCCCTGAAGGAATCACCCGGCCCTCATCAATCTGCCTGCACATTCCACAATAGCTGACAAAGGGACTCCACTCTCTCCGTGGCAGATGGCTTCGCCTGGGGCTGTCCACGCCAAGCCCCCATTGTTCAGGCTCCAGGGTTTTATGCAGAGACCTTTTGCCCCTCCTCCTTCAGTGTAGCTGAAGGGTGCACAAGTTGCAATAAAGCTCCTTATCAGATGATATGAATACGAAAGAAAATATCTTTCATGTAATATTTAGAATTAAGAAAAGAAATTGTGACCTGATGTGAAACGCTTCGATCTCCCGGGTTGATCCTGATTCCCGCTGGAATACAAGAGGCA
This sequence comes from Mola mola, assembly GCA_001698575.1. Classification (NCBI taxonomy): domain Eukaryota; kingdom Metazoa; phylum Chordata; class Actinopteri; order Tetraodontiformes; family Molidae; genus Mola; species Mola mola. The sequence continues at coordinate 626,130 of KV751374.1, read as the reverse complement.
AGCGTGGCCCCTGCAGGCAAACAGCAACAGGGGCTCACAGTTTGCTTTCATATTGGAGGCCACGATTTCTGTTGCTGTTTGTAGGCCAGGAACATTCAGACAATATAAAGCAAATTAGTGATCTTTTTTAAACCAATTCACAATGATCAATAACAGTGATATTTTTTGTCATTAAAAACAGTTTATATTATGTAACAGGAGAGATAATTAATGAAACTGAGCCTCATTCAAAGGTGAAAAGTAAATGTATCTATAATACTAATTTAAGAGTATATTTCCTTATTATATCCATTTTTGATGCATTGTTTTTCCTGACCTGGACTTCAGAGAATCCAAACCTGCAGGGACACAAACTCCTGCTGTGGTTTTACACTCACATCAAGTTACGCTGTGGGGAATGTAAAGGTGCAGTTTGGTTATAGGCCCTGTAGCGATTTTACTGCCTTTTCTCTGCAGGTCTTCCCTTCCCGAAAGTGGAAGGAGGCCAGGTCTCCTTTACGATGTGGGATTCCTCCTTGAATGTACTCAGAAGCTTTGACCGACTCCATTGAGCAATTAACATAAAGCTGCCTCTCCGTCAGAGAGCATCAGCCCCGACTCTCCGGGCATTTTGTGAGCGAGCTGGCTGTGTTTAACACATCTGTTGTCTCCCATGTCCAAGCAACCCACAGACAGGTCTGTTCACAGTGAACCTTTTATTCAGCCCTGAAAGGACCTATAGGGGCTCCTGATAGATGGCCTTCATTCCGATGAAAATGGGAAGCCGGATAATGGAAACAATGGGGACCCAACACTCCAGCACATCCCCTGCTCCAAGCCCCTAAACATCCTTTCAAGGGGCTCCTCTTAAACAGTCCGATGCTGAGTCTAATCATCTTGAAAGGGGAACCCGTGTTCAGCAAGTTGTGTTTCTCGCTTCCGAAGCTGGTTCCTTTCAGCGTCAACAAATTCAAAGACAGTGTCTTTTTATGGAGACTCTGGTCTTGAATAACTGTTTTAATCAAAGCAGCAAAGGAGAAAACCTCACTGGTCTGCTCACGTCAGGTGTTTTTTTTGGGATGTAATTCAGTGTCTGTCCAGTTACTATCATACATTTGATGACTTCTATTTGTATTAGACCACTAGCACAAGAACAGGTGGATGAAGACGTACTTTAATTTTGTCACTTGTTGATGTAAATTATCAAAGTATGTTGGGTAAAAAAACCCAAACAGCAAAACAACCCAATTTTTTTAAACATACTCTAGTTTTATGAACTTCTAATAGCAAGAGTTCATTTTGGCCACAGTTCTCCAGCACATTCCTCAATCAAGTGATGGGTCAGAGGATGTTTACCACAGAGCTTAGCATCAGTGATCAGGGCAGCACAGGGATGGAGAGACAATAGACAAAACAATGTCCTATTTAAAGAGGGGGTCACAGCTATTTATAAAGCAGAGAAGAGGCCAGAGGAGGTGGGACGGGGCATGAAAATGGTATTTCAGGACTCAAGACGCAGATACGTCTGGTTTATTTTGAGCCTTCACGTTTACACCCAGTCTCCAGCTGACGGAGATCAAATTTTCCAGAGATTTCATGACATTTATTTGGCTTGCATGGCAGCCTCCAGTGTCAGTCTTATTAATGAGCACTTTAATTCTGCTATCCCTCCAGGGGGATCCGTTAGTCCCATCTCTCTATCATGCCAAGCTCTTATTTTGACATCTCTAAGAGGCCCAGCAGAGTTTCTTACATCAGTTACAAACAGAGATACAGTAAGTCCAGTCTGTCAGAACAGTAGCAGAGGGTTAGGGTTACTCTGCAGCTCAGTCAGCGGAGGGAATCTTCTGTTACATCAGCTCTTTTGGAGTCCTTTCTTTTTAATGACAGTGAAGCATGTCAGTCTGTTATCTCCAGGATGATCCTCACACACGAGGTCATGTTAGGGGTAGTGTGCAGCCCTGTGTGTTTCTCCTCTAGTCAAATATTCCCTCGTCATTGTCTCTCTGCTTGTGAGATCCTCTTCTTTTTTTTTTTTTTTAAAAATCAAAATAGACACTTGTGGCCGGACACAATAGGCAGCATTGTTTCTCTGTGAAAGGCGAGCATGTGCTTTGCTAATGCCGCGCTCGCAGCAGCCAACCTCCGGGACAACTTGTACATTCAGCCTTTGATTAAGGAGCACAGTTATGCATGGATGACTTCCTCCAAGGTGCCTGGAGGTTGTGGGAAAGGGCCAGTGAGTAAGTGTGGCCTCAATCGGGGGCCGGTCCTGCCTCGCTGAATGGACCAAAGAGACTTTACGGACACTAGACTCCTGCTGAGCAAGACAGGGCTCACTGTATTTGCCGTGCCCCAGGCAGATGGACACGGTCTAGGTGTGGCTTTGAACAAGAGAGCTCAAGACGTATCTGTTTAATTGTTGCTTGGGCGCTGTGTAAATGTTAGCTATTTTTGGAAAATGTCTCTCTCTCTACATTTCTTTTTCTCGCTACAATGAGAGACAAGTGTTTCTGATTAAAGAAAAAAAGGGCAAAAACTTGTATAAAATCAAGTCAGTGGGTTTCATCCAGTACTTCTGGCTGATGAAAACTCCAGAATCTGTAAATGCTCAGATGTTTTCATTTGAGCATTCACTTTCTTTCTTCTTTTTTCTTTCTTCTTTTGCTGCTATGGTCCGTTATATGTGTCACAAGTCACATACTGGACCAGGATTACTGAAAAGGGTTATGGGACGTCAGAGTTGATGCATACAAGATGCAGCAGATGACAACTCTGCCAAACACACGTTAAAAAACAGAATAATGAAAACCAGAGAGATTGACTAATGATGGTCAGACGCAGGGGTGGACCATCATTACCACCATAACGCCCCTCATAATGATCCACACTAAGGCTGTTCTTCACGCAGAGACTAACACAAGCTCAGCAGCACAGCGATCGGTCCTGGTGCTGATCTGGGGTCAGGGCTGTATCGGCCCTCATCTGTGTCGGTGCGAGGCCTCCTGTTTAACGGTGTGATTAGTGTGGCGCCCGTACGGATGCCTGTGACGGTGACGGGCCGGCCGCCTTGTGAAGGAGATTCATATATGAGCTCAGGCATGCAGGAGCACCTGCCAACCAGCTACTCAAAGACTCCCCGAGCATGAGACCTAACGCTGTCTGTGTTTGAAGTGCAGGGCGACTGCATACTCGAAAAATTCTTGGTTCATTCTCGCGGGGAACCACATAAGAGAGCAGTCTGCAGCAGTTCTGCTTGAATGTGTCTGAGAGTAATGCAATTTGGTGTCTATTTGATACTCATGGTCGAACCACACACCCTTTATATGATTCTTCCTCTGAAACACGATCTCTTCTATCAGGCCATGTAGCACGTAGGTCCCAGCCCAACCTGCCCCTGTCATGAATGCCTCCCGTGGGAAGTCAAAAAGCTTGTCAGTAGTGGTAAAAGCCGAAGCTACAGTTTCCCACAGATACTACGACAGCTAAATAAAGCTGATACGTTCCAAGAGGTCAGCTACAAAGCCTGCCTCTGACACCAGTGTGGCGGAAATTAAGACTTCGCTCATTTTTAGAAGCATTAGTCTACACTGACCCGGAGATTTACTTGTAATTAGTGCTTAATTAACTTTTAAAATGTACAATGAAAAATTTTCAGGAAAAAAAAAACAGAAAAAATACTAACATGCTAAATCCCCTGGAGCTCCTGACAGTAGAACAAGGACCTGACTAATCCATTTAATATGAGAGGATCAGCCTGGCTAGAGACCCACCGCATGGGATAAACTGCTGCACTGTGGGACGGAAGCTGCTCTCGTCCAAGGCCGGTGCCAGGAATGAATCCCAGTCATAAAAAGAGCGCATCCCCTCAGCTGACCGGGTCGGACCGTCTGGGAAGACGGTGCGTGTTTATGCGTGTGCGAGCGATGACGGGTGGTTCCTTTTCCGTTAGGCCATGTGGCGTCCCCCTGCTTGGCCCTGATACCATTTATAATTTAATGAGGACTCCTCCTGTTGTCATCTAACACCACTCCTCTGGTTTTAATATCAATTAACGGATTGCAGAAATAACAGCCGATGAGAACTGATGATAGATCATAGATAAACCTCGGGATTTATTAACGGGAAAGATAAGACAGGACAGCACTGATAGGAGCGAGCACATCTGTTCCAAATTGTGCGTACATTGTGTTAGGCTTTGCTCGTTCAATCAATTACAAGAGCTCCTCAGACAATTAGCCAGCACTGAATTGTTGTCTCTAGCTGTTTTCAAACAGCAACAAAGTCATTTAACTACCCTGCAGTCACATCTGCTTTTCGTTGTCATGGCTCCTTAATTTGTCTGACCTCCCCCGTTGCAGTATATCAACCCGGGGAGGAGCTCGCTCTCAGCAAACATAGCAACGTTTGAACTTTGCCACCATGCATTACAAAAACATGAAGTGAAATCCACATGAGTCATAAAAATAACACATGAAAAGGTTGAATTCTTGCAGACTGTGAAATTGAAGGGGGTAATTAAACCTTTACCCCCTGAAAATGATTAATTATGCTTGTTGCTAATAGATTGCTAATAGGCTGCAGGGCAAACGCTATAATCCTAAATAGATACGGAGAGGGGACACTGCAGGGAGGATTGACCTTGAATTTCGGGCCCATCTGTCATTGTTCTCTGTAGGGTGTCATGAGGATCAGAAGGGAATATGGCGTCGAAGCTCGGAGGGCACCTGGGAAATATTCATGACTTTCCTGTTGGAGGGTGTTTGCACAGTTTTCTTGTCATGCCGCTGGGAGATAGCACAAAGTCCCGAGTCCCAGGAAATGAGGAGGCCACAGAGGATTGAAGCGGTAAACAGATTCAGTAATGGGATGCTTTGAAGCGAAACCGCCATTATACATGTGGTCGTGTGGAAATTAGAGGAAGGAATCTCAGCTTTTTACAGTAATTAATGATACTTTGTTATTGTTTATAATGACCATAATTGTCTCAAATGCTGCATTTGTACATAAAGGATCATGATTCCCCCTTGAGGCTCAATAAAGTCTTATCAGTGTTATCACTTCATTCACTCTTTCATTGTGTTTCTTTGTTGTTTTACAGAGGACATCATTTCCGTCAATGGTTCACTCCTGCAGAAGGAGTCAGATTTGAACCTCTACAACAACAGCACCACTGGGTTACACCCTGTCACGGCTATTTAAACGCACAGTGTGCCGTTACTGCTGCTACGGATCTCTGTGAAAACAAAAGACACATGTAAAGTGGGATTAAGGGCGTCGCTGTCTTCGTCAGTAAACAATCACTCATTGCTGATTTGGTGGTAATCATTTGGGTTTGAAATTTCTTGTAAACGTTTGAGACATGTGAGTGTGCAATTAGACCAGTCCTCTAAACATACAATATTCAACAGAGCAGGAACCTTTACACCTTGTAATGTAGCATATATGCATGGCAGAACTTTCCATTTCTTCGTTTTATATGGTCAGACTTTATGTTGGCCACCACTTTCTTTTTGTAAATGCAAAGGTGAGGGGGCATCCAGGTTTGAAGAGAAGGTTCATTTGCCACATTTACAATGAATGGTGAAAGTTGGACGGCCGTCACATTGTGCCCAGGGACCAACTGCAGACCTGAGTCCATCACCAGAAAGTTAAAGAAGAAATCCAGTATTAAAACTGCACAAAAGACATGTTTCTTTTAAAATTACTCCATTGTGGCATGGGGCGTGATGGAACCTTGGGAATAAATTCATCACTAACAATTTTAAAAAACTAACATTTTTTAAAATGTACTTATTTAGTGAAGTCAATTTTTTCCAAATCAAATGTGTTCGTCTTTCGTAAATTTCGAAAAACACTTAAAACAGGGCCCCTTCGACAGTTGGCTGATGCGTCTGGGAGCTCGGTCAGTGACAGGAAGCAGAACAATTTTTACAGTTACAGAAACACATGGGGGTTTCACTAGTTTCACTGTAAGTATCTACTCTATGTTAACGGACACTTGTAATCACATTTTGAGCGTTGTCAGTGGTGAAAATGTGTTGATGCTCCGTCCTGCCTTGTGCCATTGCACTGTAAAGCCTTGTTGAGCCACTGTGCTGTGCTGGAGTGATTTTCAAACAAAGTTTAAGACCCTTAAAGTTGACTAAATAGTACTTATGTTTACAAATACTAGATTTCTCCTTTAAACTACACGCTTTTGAAATTGTTTTGCACTTTTTATTGCTCTTGAATCTTTGGCTCTCGAAGTTAAATCATCTCATTCACACTGACTCTGTCACCACAAAAGCTTTAAAAGCTGCTCAGACCTCCCCTTGGAATCAAAGAAAGCAGAAATTACACAATGTGTGTAGCACCCACATAACACTCCCTAAGTGAAACCTCAGCAGTTTCCCACCGGAGCCTCCCTCTCTGCAGCTTCGTTCTGCCAGCCATCCTGTGAGACTCTGACACATCAGACAGCTCTGTCATTTTCACAGTATCAGATCCTACAGCCCTATTCTTCCACCATAATGCATACAAAGATCATATCTCCACACCTCGCTGTCATCCACAACATAAAGCCCTCCCTGTAACACTGGTGAGAAGAGAAACAACAAGCAGGAACCCAGGCCAGCCTCCCCCATCATTCATGATGTGGACCGTCTCGCTAAATGCATTAATTTTGGAGCCACAGCAAAAGACTAGACTGGAGACCTCCTAATTTAATGTGTCGATCGTTTGACGTTCCCAGAACAACAAGAGCCGGCACAAAGAGAGAGTGCTGGGAAGAATTAGGCCGACCGAGTGGAAGTAGGGCAGGAGCAGGGGGCGACGAGCAGGTCTGAACAGTTATGCAAATCGCTTGTGTTCCTCTGGTTCTGGAGAGGAGAGTGAAAGGGGAACAATTATGACAGGGTGTGGGGCTTTAAAATAGGACATCAACCACCAGCCATGAGCTTCCTGTTTTCACTGGATCTGCAGAGTGGCGTCTTTCTCCCTCGCCTGTGAGCGCTGGGTCGGTTTATTTAGACAAGACGTTTGGAGTAAACCTTATCGCTACATCGATACATCCTCTGACAAATCGAAAGTCAACTAACTCCTCCATGGTGGTTTTACACTTACAACACACCCCATACATAATATCCTGGGGTTATGGATATAAACGAATCCAAATATGCACACCACCTCGGCAATGGCTCACACATTTCTGGTATTTAAATGAGAAAAGACCTGATGAAGAAAGGGCACTGTTAGAACTATTAGAAGTACCTCAATGACTCCAGTGTCTCCCCTTTGTCTGCTAGAGCTCCCATTGTACGTCCCAGCAAGGTAGCTACTGGCCACAGACAAAAAGAGACTGTTTGTAGGATAATGGTCATTTAACACAACACAACGAGCCTTTTCACTTGACTTTTTTTTTTTGGGGGGGGGGGCATTCTAACACTAACCTCCCCCTTAAAATTGTGATATGGAAACAACTCAACGGCTTTTAGATTTAGAGTCCCTTTGAGTTGATTGAAATCTTAGAGGAAATGTAAACCTGATGGGTCTCCAGTGAATATCTTGTTTCCAGCAGTGGTAAGTGGTTTTGTACAGTGTACAGAGATTCGTGGTGCTGTGAAAACAAAGAGGAGTGGTACATTACAATTTTATGGCAAACAGCAGATTGTCGCAGTTAAAAGTTGTTTTGCGGCTCTTATGATTGAACAAAAGAAACTGTGTCCAGCTACATTCGAGCGCCAAAAATTTGAGGACACACTCATTTCAACAAGCAGTAAAATCTAATTATTTTGCACTTCAGAGTCACAGATTCTGTTACTGTTGCACATGTATTCAAATGATCATCATAAATGTGATGGAAAGTACATTTAGTTAAGTACTTTTTTTGCATTAGCGTTATAAGCAGTACTTGTTTGGCAGCTTCAGTTACTTTACAAAGTCAAATCCTGTACAGAAAAAGGTGATAAAATGTGACATAAATGTATTATACATTGAACCCCCCAAATGGTCACAATGCTAAAGTAACAATAAACTAATTGTGTAAACACTCATAGGGGAGCATTTTTAAATTGCAACCACTTTTATTCCCGCATGCTCTAAATTAGCAGATATTATCAATGCTTAAACTAGAGTATTTTTAATTTAAATATAGCTACTTATTGGAATACTTCCAGCGCAATATGTGAGACCTTAAAATACTGAGCCGCTGCTGATCCTCAAGTCTTTTATCTGATGCATCATGGGAACGTTTTCTTCCTTTATCTCAGTTAAGGATCTGGTCTTATATCCTGTCCCAAATGCTGTTGTGTTTACCTGAAGGAAGCCTGCTTAGACTTATGGGAACTCTTGCTGCAGATCAATAAAAACGGGTCATATTTATTTGTCTGTCAAGCAGCTGAAGTATTCTCAGCCATGGTCCTCAGAGAGCTTCCTCTGATGTCCAACGAGGAGGGGAAAGCTGAAACCGAGTTCTGAGTACGACGGTCCCCTGGCTCTCACTTCTGGTGTGACCCGTAATCCCGTCAGAGCTTGTGAGTCCATACTGGGAAAGTAAACAGAAGTGACCACTGATCCTCACAGCATCGTCCCCCTCCAACTCAAATCTTTCATATCTGTTTCACACTTTGACAGAAACAGTCGGTACTAACCTTCATTGGAGTCAGTTATTTAAAAGAAAAGCATGCTGGGAATCTTGCTGAACTCGCCTCGTTTTGGAGTTTTTAAACTAAAATGCTCAATGCCCAGATGCATTTTAGCACAGTTTTCAGATTGAAAATCCTCGCACATTATTGAAACCACACGGTTTACACACTTAACAAAATTAAACCACAGAGTCTAAAGATAAAATGAATTAAATAAGTGCCTTCGTCCATTCTGTTTGCAAACAGGAAGTGGAGCATTGGTTACTCTATTTGCCGAAAAATCCTGCGGAACAAGGAACCACAACGTCGAAAAGCCAATCCAGACACTGAGGTGGAGTTGTCCCCGATGCTGAAATCGGGGACAAAACCGGTAAGAGTTTTTAAACTAGAACAGGGCTCCCAAATGTGTCTGTTGTTGGGGCCCCTAAAACACTTGACTAGTGTGTAGGGTGGATAAAAACGAAACAATACCAGTGAGGAAACGATCTGGTGCAGTGTACCAATAACTTCCTGGTCACAAGTTTGCTTTCGTAACCCTCTGTATGGCTCTGTGAGGCTCAGCTAGCTGAGCTCGCATGGCAGCAGCTTGGCTCAAGATGTGAACGTATGGGACTCCGTGGATACATGTTCGGATCGGTAACCAATAAACAAAAGCTTCAAAAAGAAAAAGCAGAAACGGTCAGGGAACCATCCTCAGGAATTCTAAACAGACGGAATCGTACAATAAGAATGACAGATGTGGCTCCGAGCTAATGTCTTCCACATTGTGTTGGATATATACACTCGGCTGAGTGTAATGTTACAGCTGACATCTTACAGAGCCGAGTATGCACATGTGTTTTCAGTGCGTCTTAATGATGATCATTCCTGGACAGTTGTTGGATGCCGTGACACTCTGGCTGCAGTGCACGTTGGGGTTCTTTACTCCCCATTTGTCCGTCACTTGCAATCAACTCTGCAAAAAAAAAGAGACCGTCTGAGCAACAACACATTGTGGTGTGTATTTGTGGGGTGCTATGGTGAGGAAGTGGACTCGTCTGAAGAGGCCGGATTTTATTTGGCGGAGATGTCGAGAGCCAAGGCTTGATTTCAAAAGACCAGAAGGCGTCTATCGCTGGTGTGAGAAAAATGGCTGAGATAAACAATGAACTGGAGCTAATGTGACTTCACTTGTTTACTTTAACAACCGGCATTGCTTCCACAAGCTCAGAAGACCAAAAAAAATCACTCGGAGATGGGACGAATGCCCTACTCAGGCAGACAGAGGCGGAAGGTGGAGGAAGAAAGGAGGCCACAGAAACAGCCCCCCCCCATCTGCCTGGTTTCTTATACTTTCTTTTAAGACACACATTTGTTTTTTTTCTGTGCACCTTTTTAAAAGGTGGACAATAGGGCATGTCAGGAGCAACAAAGCGGAGATCTAACTCATGTCCTGTGTGAAAGAATGAAACACCTGCAGTGGAAAATAAATTTGCGCCTTGCAAAAGATTTGGAAAAACAGTCGTTGCACCGGTGCAACTGCACGTAAAGCAGTTAACTAGAGGAGAAGAGAACAACTTTTTGTGAGTTTATCTTTGGGAGTATAAGGTGTATCGTACCAAATATCTGGCCTGAGACCAAAATGTTGCGTGGTTTCAGCTGCCAGTGTAAAAGAAAAAGAAATATTTATCATACTCTGGATGTCGTTACATGCCATATGATAAGACAGTTCTGGCACAAAACCTGGGGATATCTTTTAAAGATCCGAACACTTGTTTGACACTGAACGGTGGGGAGGTCTGCTGAGGCTCTGCCAGCTGCGCGCTGGTCTAGATGGAACTCATGACTCTTGGCCAGCGTGCCAGCAGTAGACGGCACTCAGTGGTGAGAGCCAGAATTTGAATAACAAGTGTTCAGGAATGGCCAACTGTTTGGAGCCCTCGCAGTGGGGACAGTGCGGAACAATAGAGGCTGAGCACCCGGCTCTCGAGTTCCAGCGGCTTCAGAGGCAGAGTCTGTTTGAAAGATGCAGTCAGAGGCAGCAGAGCTATGAAACACGTCTTTCCTCGAACGAACCTGTAGCTTTGTTGTCTTTGGGTCAATCTTTGACTCATATTATCAGTGAAAGCCCAACAGAACAATGCAATTTGACACACAGACAAACCCAGGCAGAGGCGTCGCTTTAACCACGCCCCACAGCAGCGCTAGTGACGCTCTGCTGCGTTCAGGGACCGCCCAGGGGGCGTGGCCAGCACGGAAGCTTATATATATTCCCTCTTCGCCCTTTAATGAGGCGTGATTCAGCTATGCATCCCGGAGGACGTGCTGCCCATTGAGAGAAAGACCATATGGACTTTGCATTGAGGATCTGTTGCTCCTCTTTATAGTTTTGGTTAAGTCTTTTTTTTTTGTCTTTTAAAGTTGAATCATGTTGAAAAACAATGGAAAGAAGACAGCTGTCTCCGTAGCCAGCACGGCGGGTCTCTGCCTGCTGCTGCTTCTGGTCGCCGTGCAGCATCACCGGGCTCAGCGGCACCAGGACACGGACGCCGGCTCGGCCTCTCCTCTGCAGGACTCCGCACAGCCCGGGAGCGCGCAGGTCAAGCTGGGATTCTCGGCGTACTTCACCAAGCTGGCCCGGGGACGCAGGGAGGCGGAGAAGCCCGCTCGCTCCTCTGCGCCCGCCGCCGACCCGCCTCCGGCCGAGGACCTCCGCGCAGAAGACATCTTCATCGCCGTGAAGACCACCAAGAAGTTCCACCAGTCCCGGCTGAGCCTGCTCCTGGACACGTGGGTCTCCAGAAACATGCAACAGGTAAAGGACGAGTGCAGAGAGAATCATTGCAGTGGTTCATGTCCCTCAGAATCGGGTCTTCATCCAAATGCTGTCAGTGTGCAAGCAGAAAGTCCAGATTTCAGGAAACGATGTGGGTGTTTGTGGGCTAGATGTGGTTGTTTCTGAGCATAACAGTAAGCCAGTGTACACATGTAGGTGAGGCCGGTTCGATGGCTGCTTACAGTGCTGCATTGCTCCTCCTGTCAGCAGATGCCACCCTGAAATAGGCCCCCAGGCCCTGTTAACCATGCTGATTTCCTTGGGCTCTGTCACTTTTTATTCTCCTCTGAGTGATGTGTCTGAGCACTTTCAGGACTCCATCTCCTCCCTCTTTCAGCCCCCCTCTCTCCCCACTCTCTATTATTCCTCCTCAATTTGGGTGATCCCTGTGAATGCCCCCAGTGCAATGGATGCTTCACAGCCCCGACTCCAGCCCCGCTGTCCCCTTTCCAGCACTAACAAAGCGTCTTTCTGAAGGGGAAAGAAAAGCTTTCCCAGCCCCTTGTCTCCCCTCTCTCCATGGGAACGTGGGAGCCGAGTCTTGGTCGGGCTCACTGGAGGGATGGGAAAAACGGGGGCTTCGGGACAAAGGGGTGCATCTATAGGCAAGTTTGTGTCGGGGAGCAGCATGCTGAGCATGTGGCCTTGAGAGCCAAGCTCCTTTAGCGGGTGCACAAAGACGCGCACTGCTATAGTGTGGAGAACGCTCGTCAAAATGATTTTGTCCCGCACCTAGAAGAGTGTCACATGTGCTTTGTCAAAAGTCTTTCTAATTTGCCTCAGGCACAGTTGGACACAGGGCTTCTCCTCCTTAAAAGTCTCTTTTATCTCAAGGGGGAGGAGGGGTTTCTTCTCCCGATGTGTGTTTGATGTCAGGAAAATAATAAGTCGCTGATCAGATAAAATTACACACACACACAGCCCACATTTAATGTCCAAACCAGGCTTCACTGCATCTGTGAATACGCAAGTCGATCGTGCTCACCGGTCGTATGAGCGCAGAGGATGATGTTGGTTAACCCATCCGACAGAGTTTTAACAGCAGGGCTTATCGGCGGCAGGCAGCTGGTGGGTGGCTGCACGGACAAAAAGGCCAGCCTGAGCCCACAATGCGAGAGGGAGTTCCTGGAGGAAGGCTGACAGGTGGTCAGGAGGGACAGAACAAAGGGCGGCCTTAATGCCAGCCATATGATGCTCCCAGTTCCCACCTTGTGCATATGGTGCATCCTCCGTATTCAGGTTCGATTCTCACGCCCAGCTGATGGACAGTTCTGGTCACTTCTGTAGCAGAAGCAGGGGACAAACGTATTGTTCCTGCGAACAATCTTCAAGATTTAGAAAGAAAAATTCTGTGTGGGGCTTTTCTTTCTCGACTCCAAGCAGGACCTGTTCCCTCATAGGCAGAAAGAGTTGCTGTCTGTTGCTGTTTACATGAGAAAAGGGAGGGAAGATTATCTCTCTGATAGCTCTGTTGACACAATAGTGCCTGTGGCCTTCTTAATCTTTAAGCCCATTCATTGTTTTTTTTCTCCTGTAAATCCAGCCAGTTATTATCTTTGTGTAAAAGTTTCCCCTGTGTTTGCCAGACCCGATTTCTCTGAATTGGTGCTTTTGCATCAGAAACCCTTTTGAAATGATTTCATATTGTACACATTTTTCTTTTTTTTTTCCATTAATAACCCTCGAACAATGCAGCTTCAGAGCAGAACAAAAGGGCAGAATGAATCAGGATACATCCAGTTCCAGAGCTTTTATCACAGCTTATATTGAAGTTGCTTTTGGCACCAACACCTTCACGCATTCCTCTCGTAAGAGTACAGTAATTAGCCTGCCCTCCAACAATAAGTGCCCGGCGTTACAGAAAATCTCTCTCTTGCCCCCGCTTGCAGGCGTCCCAGCACTCTCAGGTCCAAATCATTTGTCCAGATAAAAAGCGCTGAGACTGCTTCAAAGTGTGTGTGACACAGGGGGGCCAGGGTGGAAGCGGTTGATGGAGGGAGGGGAGCCTGGTGCCCTTCCTTCCCGTGGAGCTGGAGTCAGCCAGAGAGGCACCACGCTCGGCTCAGACAGGGCCGTGCCGGGCCTTCCTGAGGTCGGGGGCGCACCCCCCCCCCGTCCTCATCTTGTGCTCCTCGCCTCTTATCTCGGCTTCACACTCGGCCACCTCTTCTTCTTTGTCCAATTGGTATTCTGTGTAAGTAAGTGTTCTGTTAAAGTTCCAGGACAAAGACCCTCGAAAGGAAAATCTTGGCCTGGTGGTTTCTCTTTGGTTAACTCCTGCAGCTGTATGCAAATGCTGGCAAACATATTTAGAATTTACCCAGTGAAGACTTTACCCAGCATGAAAACCCGCAGCATTGTTCTATTCAAGAGGCTCTGGCCGTGCGTGGGGGAGGTCGGGGGGGCGGGCAGGATGGAGGATGAATGGCCACACACGGTTTTGGTTTTACTAATCAGCAGTGAGATTCTTCCCTCCCTATCTTTTCTGGCAGCTGTCTGGGTGATCAGGCCGCGTATTCAGCGCGCTTTAACGCAAACAGTGGCGGCCAGCGCCACCCTTCCCTAAACAAACACGGGCTTGCGGCTCCGGCGCTGAGGTTTGCTCCACAAACAGTGCAGACATAGAGGGAAGAGAGCGTGGTTGTGTTTCTTTCTGCAGCAGCGTGATGAGGCTGCGCGCTCCGTCTGCCAGGCACCACGCACGGCGTGCAGGTACACGTGGCGTGACGCGCGGCAGGTGCTGCCTCACCTGAGGCGAAGAGTAAACAGAATACTGGCGGTTGAGAGCCTGGGGATGTCCATCATCCCCATTCAGCAGCTTGCACCTGCTCAGCGTGAGCCGCCGTAAATAAGAGCCTAATCTGCCTCTTTTCATACGCTGTTCCCGTAAGGTGTCCTTTGTTCACGCCTTTTATGAGTCACTGGCTCGGCTCTTGGGTCACTCGGTCATGCGGGGGACTGGGTCGGTGCTTCCTCACGCCTGCGTGCTCTTGTTTGAGCCCTATTCAACGCGCTGAAGGCCGGCAGCAGGCCCAGCGGAGCGAGGGGTCTCACCCAGGGGGGACGGGATGCGTGAATGGGGTGTGCGTGGGGGGCGGACGGTCTGCCTCCTGCTTTGTTCTACGTCTGGGATGCTTCGGGCGGCCGCAAAGTTGCCATGGAGAGAGCCAAACACGGGACAAAGGGCCTTTATTAGTGCCCCGGGGTTGGTTAACTCGGTGCGTTTTCCGCTGCGTAAAAGACGCGCCGATGGATGCTGATGGCACCGGGCTGCGTGACGGGAAGACTGCTGACTGTGATCGCGTGACAATCACGGATGATCACGCATGGTCGTTTTAATTCAACAGCTTTAAAGAGCACGGGCACTTATCTGTCACGCCTCTGCTTCCTTCACAGACCTTCATCTTCACTGACGGGGAGGACGAGGAGCTGAAAAAGAAAATTGGTACGTCCTGTTGGGGACAGAGAGCCACATTGTTGGGATACAGAGATGGGATACGTGTTAAACATAGTGAATGAGCTTTTTTTTGCTTTTGTGAGGGCTCCATAGAGGCTCCATTGATGGTGTCATCTTGAACTAAAGATGTTTCTTTCATCTCGCTGCCACAGGGAGTCACGCAATCAACACCAACTGTTCGGCCGCTCACAGCAGACAAGCTCTGTCATGCAAGATGGCCGTGGAATATGACAAGTTCATCGAGTCAGGGAAAAAGTAAATGTCCCCTTTTAGATTTGTTTTAATGATATTGAGCGATCGTTTGATTAGCGTCTGACTCAAATGATCCATCGGTTTTCTGCCTCGCAGGTGGTTCTGTCATGTAGATGACGATAACTACGTGAATGTGCGGACTCTGGTGAGGTTCCTGGCCCAGTACCCCCACACTCAGGACATGTATCTCGGTAAACCTAGCCTGGACCGGCCCATAGAGGCCACAGAGAGGCTGGGGGACAATAAGATGGTACGTGGAGGAGTCTTATGTTTGTTGCATCTTATATTCAGGCTGTATTTGTCATTTCTGTTTGTCAACACGCTTTTTCCCCTCTCTGCCCCTCGCAGAAACCGGTCAACTTCTGGTTTGCGACTGGGGGAGCCGGGTTCTGTGTGAGCCGGGGCCTGGCGCTGAAGATGAGCCCATGGGCCAGGTGAGACAAGACCTCGACCCGGCTCAGATAGTCACTTTTTGCAAAGAAATGTGTTTTCCTTTTTGAAATAAAAGTCTTCAGCATCGAGCGTTAACCTAACGAAGCATCTAATCAGGACACCAGCAGCTGTGTTCAAGTCTAATTGGATGTCTGTGGATTTTCCAGCGGCGGTCACTTCATGAACACGGCGGAGAAGATCCGCCTGCCCGACGACTGCACCATCGGCTACATCATTGAGTCGGTTCTGGGGGTTCCTCTGACCCGCAGCAACCTGTTTCACTCCCACCTGGAGAACCTGCAACAAGTGCCAAGATCTGAGATACACAAACAGGTGAGAGGTTCACCTTCTGTTCGAATAAATGATGATTCTAAAGTCGTGGGTGTGATTTTTTTTTTTTCTATATTGCTCATGTTTTTGCTGTATTCTATCTTGCAGATCACCCTCAGTTATGGGATGTTTGAAAACAAGAGCAACATCATCAATTTGAAAGGGGCTTTTCCCCTGGAGGAGGATCCATCGAGGTGAGAGGCCGTTCAGTGTCAGGATGGGATGAGATTCAAAGCGTTTCAGTGTGTCTAACTCCACCCTCCAATCTTCATCTCTGTCTTCCAGGTTCAAGTCTGTGCACTGTCTCGTGTACCCAGACACCCCCTGGTGCCCCCTCCAGGTTGCCTTTTAGGGCGACCGCTCCTTTCTCATCCTCGTCCCCGTCCTGCCTCGGTATCTGAAAGGCTGGTGGGGACCAGCGTTTGGTATTAGTCTGCGCGGCTGCTGTATTCTTGCTGCAGTTGTGCGCAGTCTTTAATCGTTTTACTGGGCTGCTGTGCGGCCCGTCTCGGGACTGTTCCTTCCCATCTGGAGCCTGCTCCTCGTCCCATAATGCTCGGATGGAGGACTCCAGGCCTCGACAGGAAGTAGCTCTCAGCATTAAGCTTTGCAGGCAATCATTCGAGCTTTGTGATGTATATGTTGCTTGTAAATGTATCTGCAATTCTCATAGAATGTATTGTCATATATTCGAGCATTTTTGCCAGCTTTAAATTAACCTTTATGCTGTTTTAGCTTTTAAAATCGCAAAACTACGCAGGCCTTGGAAGCTTTTTGGCTTTTATCATCCATTGTTGGCTTTTTCAGGCATTTTTTTGCTTCAATGTTCCAACTCTGACTCCGGACTAATGCTCTAATATGAAGATATTGTTGTGCTTTTAAGTTAACAGTTTTATTTTTCCTACGGCCTGAGCTGGCAGTAGGCAGATTTCCAAACGCATCTTAAGGTTACCTGATATGAAATGTGTCTGGACAAAGCACTTTTTGATATTTCTTTTTGTTTTGTTTTTGCTGAACTGGCCTAATTTCACGTCCTGTGTCCACGCTAACAGACAGAAGATATTAACCTCTCAAAATCTCAATATATATTGACTCTTATATATGTATATTTAAGAACATTCCTTGCATTTGTCACAATCAGGGAAAAATAAGAGATTTTGAGTCAGGGTTACAATCAGCTTTTGAATTGCTCTGAAAAAGAAACATTTCTTTTTTTTGGCTTGTTTAAAAATTGCACAGCTGAGTTTCAAATGAGCTGATATTTGCTCCTGAAAAGACTTTCACCTCCTGAGGTTCGACAGTGGACAACTAGTGAGGCTGTAAGCCAGCTCAGAGGATCACGCCGATGGCTGATAACCACACATGCGGCCTGAGCCACAGTCCGTAATGGTTTGCACAAAGGACTGAAGTGCCTCTGTTTTTAGTACCATTATTGTTCTTTATTGTTCACGTAACAATGGCTCTGTTGACGCCTGCGAGGTGAGAACTTAACAGGAGCAACGTCAGTGTTTCCACATGGAGGTGTGCGTTTCCCTCCATGTCATTTCTCACCCATATTGGGTTACCCTGTACATCTTGAATGCAGTATTGTGTACTGTACGCGCGTTTAAAGTAGTTCTTATCGGATAATGTTTAGAATGCAATTTCCCCCTTTGCAGTTTACATACGCTTTTAATCACCTGGACACGATATATTGTTATTTGTACTGCTTTGAACTGTGTTTAGTGACTGTGGTGTTTAATCTCCAGCATCTGGAGGGTCTGAACAGTTCATTCCCAGTACTGTCTTCTCAGGGATTATGAGCTAATCCTGGTATTAACTGCCATGGGACCCATGGTGGGACCTGAAACTTTGAATAAAACTGCATAACCGCTGAGAAACTTAACATATTTGGTCTTGTTTTTATTTGACTGCCTTGCAGATCCACAATGACGGTAATAAAAATACTCAATTCTTTTAGTTTTCATGCATTTCAGCAGCAGCTCTCGGTCAGGTCACGTAGCATGGAATTTTTGAAAATAATATAAACAATAAACAGTCACGTTTCAGCGAAAACCACAAGAAATTCACACAGGGAGACGATTATGATTGATGCATGTGGCAACCAGTGACTTAAAGTCACAAGGCCATTTATTCAAATATTGCGCTTCAGTACACTTGTGGTATTTACACTTTTTTTATACTACTTATACTTCAGTGAGAATGATTGTAGATATTTGAATGGTGTAGCATCTAATACGTATTTAAAATATAATGCTTTGTTAAAGATTAAAACAAATATTTTTGATTGATTTAGGTCTAAAAAAAAAAAAAAACCCCTACATTTGTGTAGCAGAACACTTTTTTTTTTTTTTTTTTTTTTTTACAGGATCATGAATCATATGAATAATGTACTCCGTTTATCTCTCCGCTGTGGTTAAAATTGTTTAGGATAAGATCTTAAGATTTGAAACATCTATAATAAACTTCTAACATGTGAATCTCCTCATGTTTTTGTGCCAATCCAATCATAAAATCCATAACGCTACGCTGTCGGAGTCCCTGTTGGAGCTTTACTTGTGAGGGACTATTTTTAA
Source organism: Mola mola (assembly GCA_001698575.1). Taxonomy (NCBI): domain Eukaryota; kingdom Metazoa; phylum Chordata; class Actinopteri; order Tetraodontiformes; family Molidae; genus Mola; species Mola mola. The sequence goes on along the minus strand of KV751374.1, from coordinate 607,665 downwards.
ACTCTGGTATTTAGCTGCTTAACAGGATTTTAACTGTCCTCTATCAACACAACATTTACATTTTCTTACAAACAATCAAGACTGCATGCAGTCTGGCAGACACAGAGGGCCGTCACCCTACATGGGAGACAAATTACACGGAGCAAACCATAATCACTGCTTTGCCCTCCAGAGGTCTAAAGCGTGGAAAAAAAGCAGCTGTTTATGTGTCTCGGTCTCATGTTGAAGCAGACATCTGTCATCTGCTTCCTCTTCCTTCTCTCCGTTTATTCCATAAAACCTTCCAGCGAGAATCTGCACAGTGGTGTCGAATCGTAAAGTGCATAGGGCCAGAGCGGTCTGATCAGCATAGACTGCACCCATGGGAAAACAGGGGCATGTGGCTTAAACATAAAACTCTTGTATTATTAAACTGGCAAGCAGAGAGTATGCAAACAGTAATCAGATCAGCAGCAGTTTGATCCCCACCTTCAAAAGAGGGAGGCTTTTACATAAATAAATCATTACTGCGCTGGTCTAATCTGTCTTTACCCATTTAAAACTCATAGCTGTCACTTAAATGCAAAGCTTTTTTTATTTTATCATACACACCATCACAGTTATTTAATTCATTAAACGATCAATCTCCCGTAAGAAAAGTGCAGTACTGCAGCAGGAGCGAGTAAAGTAGGTGTTTGAGATTTTCATTTGCGGAGAAGCATTTCCTCGTCTGTAATCCCTCTGCATCCCTCAAACACACCAGTCTGTCACATGTGTGAGCCGCTCACAACGAACGGCGCTTGTTACATGTGATTACTGTCGTTTGCTGGTTTTTCAAATGTTTATCTTTCCTCAGCCTCTGCTATTGCAATTACGCCTGTTCCCATACCGGCAGCTGCAGCATAATAAATGAGCTCAGCGGGCTTTTATGGGTGCGCTGCTAGGATTTCAATTTACACTCTGAGCTGAGGCCAAGTTTTCAGCCTCACAGGAAGACAGTTTGGACGGAGGTCAGAGCTTTCACCCGGAGGAACAAACTGACTGTGTGTATCAACAATTTTACAGTAGATGAACCTGTAGTGGAGTGAATCAGCATCTTGTATCATTGCTTAAATTAAAGCTCACAGGTGTGTTTAACCCCACACCAGCTGAGCACCTGCCCTGTTTCCAGTCCTGGTGCTAAAATGAAAGCAAAGCAATTGATAGATGTGTTCATATTTATGCGACAGATGAGATTCTGAGGTTTTACACTGAGATGTTATCACTTAAGGAAGAGCTCTCAGCAGCTCATCATTAGCAGCAGCATGTCTTTAAAGGCACAGCATGCCATTTCTGTTGCTAGAGGTCCACGGAAGCATCATTTACAAAGCCTCGGCCTAGCCTCCATTTTGCCTGGTGGCCAGAGATGCCTTTAAAACTGTTGATCGCTCACATCAAACTGGAAACAATCGATTATGACACTTTCTGTTAGGAATTTTTCTTTTTTTCTTTCCCAATGTTAAGTTTATGGGCTGTGCAATTCTTATGGGACTGAATAAGCACAATGTTGGAGTTTGATATCTGGCTGACAGAAGAGATGGCATTCGACGATGTCATTAAGGTGGGTGGGAAGGGATGGGAGTTGTCAAACAATCACCTTTGACATGGAAAATCTATCTGGAAATCTACGTATGAGCAATCGTAAAAAATTAAAACAAACAACAGGGGAACTATTTCAGCGATGCCGTTTTTGGCATATGAATGTTTGGGCAACAGGTGAGAGATTATAAAGAACACAAACATCCAACTGCAGTCGACCACCTGTCAGTCCCAAACTGAGGCGAAACATGACTGGAGGCTGCTGCTCTTTACCAAACACACAACTCCTGTGTGACTTGTGTCTTTCAGTTAGTGAGTCATACTCTGCCCAACTTCATTCTTATTTCATCCCCAAGTAGAGAACAACTCAAAAAACACACAGTGTCCCGTCATACAAGCCATAGGAGTTTTAGAAGTATTGTGACTGGTTCAGATGGTAAGAGATTCCTCCAGGTTGAGATAGTCTTAAGTGCTTCAGTTGAAGGCATCTGGACTTCTTTTTTTGTTTTGAAGACGTTTCACATCTCATCCGAAAAGCTTCTTTAGTTCTATTCAGATATGCAGGGATTCTGTATATCACACCGTCATGCCCACTAAATCTATCAAACAGGTGTTCAAGATTTATCATCAGACACCAGGCAGAAGCCAGTCACCTCAAGTGAGCCAGTCAGAAGCCAGTCTGCTGGCAGCAACTATGTTCTGACAATATCTTTGCACTCATGGAACCAATGACAATACAACTTAGAAATGTTAGGAGGAGGAAAGTCTTCCAGTATTGCTGGTTAATAAACACTAAAAACACTACAGTTACTGTGGTGCAGCTGTATGCCTCTGCGTGCTGGTGAAGCTGCAGTTTATAGCCACGTCTGTCTAGATAAACCTAAT
>KV751374.1:565614-605170 GCA_001698575.1 Mola mola | reverse complement strand
GTCAGTTCACAGGTATTTTTAACCCAAAAGCACAGAAGATCTGTACAATCAACACAGATTGCATATAATTTTGTCATGATTAACCTATGAATTCTTCAGTTATGGCTAAAAATCACAGGACACAGTGACCTTGACTGTTGACCTGTGGACGCCAAATTCAAATCACTTTATCCTTGACTCGTAGTGAATGTTTATGCTAAACTTCATGAATACAGTGTTTACAAGAATGGAACGGATGGACAGAAACCATAAACGTGATGCTTCAGTCACAGCTGCTGTATTATTGAGCAGAACCATAAAGAGTAGACAGAAAATACATTTCAAAATGATTAAAAACTGATCAAAACCACCACACAGACCAAAAAACAAGAAGCTAAACAACTAAAAAGGATACAAAACCACTAAAGAGACACAACGAAGACTAAAAAAAGGGTCATTTGATGGCGACCACGGACCAAAGAGAAGCAAGAAATCCACAGACACAGAAGTGATCTAAAGGCACAAAATATTGTAAATATAGCACAAAGGAGCGAAAGCATTAAATGACTTAAAAGATAAAAAAACTACGGAGCATAAAACACATATCTAATGAAATTAAAGAACACCTTTTTATACTGGATATTAAGACTTAACAGCTCTCTCGGCAGGCAGAATGACAGGGAACTTGTCTGTTACCGGTTAGTACCCTGCTGATTAAAAGACAAACACGTAGGTGTGCTGTCCTGCACCTCCCATCACTGCTCCGAGTGGCACGTGTGAAATTTTGCAGCTCTGTAAAGTCACCCTCTTTGTGTGCGTCCGCCCCACAACACAAAGTGGCGACTTGAAACCTGTCAGGAAGATGAAAAACCCTTGAGAGGGTTTGAGAGACTGGGGGGGGGGGGGGCATTCCTCAGAGGGCAGAGGATTACAGAGACGCTGGCCACTCGCACATTGTCTTCATGACTTGCCTTTGCTATATCAGTCAGTCTCCAATTAAGAGCCTGCATTGTCTGCAGGATTAGGAGCGGCGGGACATGTCCCATTGGCCCAGGGAGAGATCTCACAGCAACTGGCACAGGCCTTAATCCAGCTCATCAAGTGCTCTAAAGGAGCCAGACGAAGTGGGTGTTTACTATAATCCAGGTATCATATATCCTGACCATACAGGGACTTGAACATGGTCAAGAGCAGCATTTAAGTGGAGAGGTCTTGAGAAATTTGGAGGAGGAATCGTCCAAATCTGCACAAATATCTTCGAATTCTACGGATTGGTTGCAAAACTCAAGCATTCGGAGTTTTAACATAAAAAGTGATTTGAAATTAATTTTGCTTGCAACTATAAGATCAGTGTCAGATCTAACGAATGACTAAACAAGGCATATTTTCACATCATTGCCAGTAATCAGTATTCTTTTTACATGTCGTTCTGGGATATAAGATTAACTGGGAGCACTCATTTGACAAACAGCATAGAGACACATGTAAGCCTGTTCAACAATTCCAACGACTCTGATCAATATTAGGTTATAAAACACTTTATTGCCTCTCTGACTTGTGGAACATTGTGTAACACTTGTGTAAGTTTATACACTCCCCTCATTCTTGTTTGTTTGAAAGAAATGATCAATTCACACGGCGTGAAATGCATTATGTGCAACATATAGCAGTAATTAGCAAGTACAATCACTTCACTATGGCTACAGAAGTGCAAATCAGGATGCAAACAATGCTGCAGTGACTGCTGATCATTTTAACGCAGCTACTGTAGAAGAAGGGGGCTGATCATTGTATCAGGCTTTTGTAAGATAACTGGTGAACAGAAAGAGTACAAAACTCTGGATTAAAATGCAGTTACGGACATAATATTTGGCCACAGTAACTGTAGAACAAGCGGGTTCTTCGTGAAGCATCACAGTGAGCAGGAGGAGCCCCTGGTGAGGACAGATCCATAAATTCTTCAGCAGGTACAAGCTGCCTCTGACTGGTCCAGGTGAAGTGTGAGTAACGTGAGCATCGACTCCCCAAGCCCCAGCCGCTAAAGACACAAGTCGGGCACCGTGTCTCCCTGAATCCCTCGGCACGTTGGACACAAAGATGCATCCTGCGTTTATCTGAACTCATTACATTTGTTTGACAGCTGTAGTTCTATTTTAGATTAAACCAGTAGTTCTTTTTTGCATTTTGTGACCGTGTCAATGTAACTTTTATGGTACTGTGGTAATAAAACCGGTTTCATGTTGGGATGTTTAAGACACTGGCGACTTATTAAAACAAGAGCCGACCATAATTACAGGTGCCATGTGCAGTTGCGGTTTGTTGTTTCCGTGTCCAGACGCAAGGGCATCTTTTCATGCATAGAGGCACTCGTACCTCTGCAGGGACCATCAGTCCCCATAAAGTAAAATACCTGATCCACCCCTTTATGCAGATCTGCACCCGAATTTAGTAAGTTCTTCCATTCCACATCCTCCTGCCATGGCTCGTTTAAATCCACCATGTAGGGTTTACATAATCATGCAAGCCAATAAAACAAATAAAACAGACGTGATCAAAAACATCTGTGCACCTCTGCTTTTGGGCTGAGACAAGAAATTCATCTGAACAATGAGGGAGGATCTCAACATAAAGGGGCTTCGTTTCTAGCTGCCCCCAGAGGGAGACTGATAATATTCAGCCGGTCTTGCCTGGTCTCGCCGTCATGCAGCTGCCTGGCACTGAGGAGAGAGAGAGAGCTGTGCTCTGACCAACTGGCAGAGGGCCCAGCCAGACTCAGGAAGTGTCCGTACCGGGGGTGGGGGGGTTCACCACATCCCCAGTCCCTCCGCGTCCCCTCCCTCTCCATTCATTAGTAATGCATTCCTCCAGTCCAGCAACAAGCAGGCTAATTCAATTTCCTCGACAGCGAGACAGTGTGAAATTTCATTTGCATCTCCGGGTATCCGTGGAAAAACCTCTGCCGCCATCATGCTTTGTTTACCGCTTTGTTTTGTACGGCCCCCCCACAACAAACAGCAGGGAAGCCAGGACATGACGCAAACCCCTAGATCCATCTTTTGAGAAAGAAAATACCTTAAAAGATTAGAAAAAATGTGTTTGCTGCAAAATAAAAAAATACAAACTTAAATAAAAACACTGCTCTGCACTGCAACAGCTGGCTGGCGGTACGGAGGAAGTTGACAAAACCGGACTGGTGGCCCAGTGCTGACACTGACCTCCCGCCTGCTGTCAGCTCAGAAAGGTCACAAACACAAAACTGCCTTTCTGTTCCGCTCAAAGTCGTCAGCACTGCGGAAGGAACAAATGCCAGCAGACACACGTCATCTCCAGGAGAAAATCTACTGCAACGCTCTGTACAATTATAGGGTGCTTATCGGTATGAAAACCTTATTTGTTTCAGTTGTGATAAATGGTGATTTCTGTGTTCTCGTTAAATCAAATATGTGTTTTTTTGACATTTTTGCCAGGATAGATGCCATGTCTGTGTAAAAGCAGGTGGGGACGACCTCAGAGCTTGCAGTGGAGTTATGCTGCTACCTAGTGTCTGTTCTTGCTCAGGATGCAATAAAGAAACACAGCAGGCGTACACATACGGTTGAGGTTTGTTTAATTTTTAACACAGCATTCAAGCTCAATATAACCACAGGTTTTACATGTACACATTTTAGAGATTGCAAAAGTTGGTGTATAAAATAAAAATTACACCTACAGTAAATTTTTTTTTCCAGTAAAAGAACTCAATGAAAATTGAAAATCTATTTACCGTATTCACATTTATGAAGAAAAAAACATATTGCTTGCTATATTCTAAGCTGAAATAAAAACCTACGGGAAAATCAAATTAAAAAAAAAAAAAAAAATCTTTAAAAATGCAAAATAAGCCATTTTGAGGAATTAAAAAAGAAATGCCAATTTCAGTCACACACTATCTGTACAACAGCCTTGCGCTACAAACAACAAAGAGAATATGACTACAAACCAAAAACAAAGATTGTTTCAGTGTTACGATGTTTTAAATGACTTGACAACGTCAAATCCGAGTTGTCTCTGTAATCACATGAGGACACCTTTCAACTTTACAAACTGACCTATGGTAAAGACGATGAAAAAATATTCTGATAGTAAACGAGTTGTGCTTAACGCGTTGGCACAGTCTCAAAAACTATAACAAAAAATAATATTAAAAGGTAAAAAAACACATTTAAGAGAAGTAAGTGGAAGCGGTACAAAACGTCACTCCACGATAAAAGGATCGTCATGCTTCAACGGGAAAGTTCCTCTGACGACGTTATCGCGATCCCGTCACAACATCCACTTTTGTTATTTTTGTTATAAATGCTAAAACACATTTGTGAGACACTGCATTGCAAATGCACAAGGTTCTTCTTTTAAAGTCTCTTACAAGCTGCATAATTTCACAAAGCTCCATCAAGATCCTTGTTGGGATGATCAGCGGGAGGAATTTCTAACTCGAAGGTCAGAGTCAAGAAGATGGTCACCGGTTCTGTTAAAGGACATGAGGCTCTACAAGCGAACATGAATGTGGAGAGAATAACAAGCAGTCTGGAAGAGGGGCAAACGATTGTAAAAAGTCAGGAGGAATGTTTCTGACATCATGCTCCTCTGCTTCCCCATCGTCTTCAGGGGGCAGTAGATAATTTCCTTCTCCGAGTAGTATAAAAACTTCTCCCCTTTGTCAAACTCCTTTCTGTTAACCATCCCTCGTCTAACAACTGCATTTCCATCACACAGAGAATGTTTCAGAGTCTAGTTCACAGCTTAATCGCAGCTGCTGCTGTGGAATAGCGGCTCATTGATGTATTTAAAAAATGCCACAGGAAATGTCCTGGAAATAGGAAAAAAAAAAAAACATTTAAGTTTTCACACTTATTAGAAAAACTGGTCCCAGACATCGGATGTAAGACGCAAAAACAAGCCCATGTGCACGTGCAACATTAACTGGAGAAGCAAATCTTACTGGTTTCCAGGTCCACAAGCTGAAGGAAACCCTGAAGAAGTGAGACGTCGCACTGTGAAAATAATCTATTCTACCACAGTTTGAACTATGTCGAGTGTGTCTAGACTTTAGGTGGAAAGAAAACGGCTGACTCTCTCGTGTGTGCGTAAGGCGTCCATCTGACTGTCACGCAGCGACGAGAGCATTAGAAGACAAAAACCACCAGTAGTCATCATCAGTGTTGGTCTGGGAGCACGTCCCCAGTACTCACCACTGAAATGGTCATAGTAGTTGTGATATCGTATGTCATGCATTCATGTTTGAAGAAATTTTAAAAATAAAACACAGATATTTAAGTTGGAGTGTGAAGGTCAGTCCCAGCACCGATAATACACATTGTCCAATTGGAGAAAGCTGTCCTCACGTTTTCCTTCGAACAACCAGCGAGAGCACATTTGGTTTTCCATTTTCAAGTCAAGTGAGATGGTCTGAAGAAAGCAGGTGGAGGAAAGACTGAAAGGTCAATAGTCTGCGAGAAATCGTGACCGACTGATCGGATGACTGACTGGATGGCCGTCAGCGCTGCAGCCCGGATGAGTTAAATGTTGTCTACTGCGCTGGAGGGGTGTTGGGATCTGGTCGGCTGTTGGCCAGGTACTTGGCCCGCATGCTGGAAGTGTACTGCGGAGAGAAACAGACAACAACAATCCCATCACGACTATTCCAACGAGAGTAAAACACTCCTACTAGATGCTGTAAATTCCTCTCATTATTTGGCAGACATTTTAAGACATGTACAATTTGAGACAATTTAAAGAAAAATGTATCTATGAGAATAGCAAACAAATTTGACGGTCTGATGCGTTGTTACGCAAGTAAACAAAACATCAAATGCAGCAGCAGAAAAACATAAACATACAGAGTGTACATGCACAATACAGAACAAAATTTTATTTACCAGATCAGAGAAAAAACCCTACAGATTACCTTCCAAACTAGTTACTCCAGACTGCTGGAATCTACAGGGATAAGGTGGTAAATAGTCCAAATACAGATGATCACAAGAACAGCTACAGGACAAGGATGCCAGAGTACAAGGAACATAAAAATATACACACACATACAGTTTTAGAGGTAGTTTTGTCATTGTTGTTTACCTTTGTTGCATGCTGGCGTGGCCAGTCATTCATAAACATTTAAGATGCTTCCATGCATGTTGTAATAGAGGTCATACAAGCACAAAAAGGCTACATTTCAAACTCATTCATCAATATCAGGTTGATTCGGTTGTTTTTCCATTTGTGTTTTCATGAGCCCGGTGTATTTTGGCATGTTGGCTCTCCCTTCAGAGCACCAACGTGAGCTAGTAAGTTTTCTGATGTTCAAGCATCCATAGCCATTAGTCTGAGATTGAACTTTTAAAATCTTACTGCTAAAACAATAGTTGTACGGAACATTCGTTGGCGTGAGCTTGCTGACTCTTGATTCTGAGATAAGACATGGGAGCAATGCACACAAGTAAAACCAACTTGTTTTGCTAATTTCAGCCACCGAATACAGTGGCAAACACTTATTTACTGCATTAAACATGACAATTAACACACAAGTGGTATTTCTCCTGTTACACATCCAATAACTAAATCCTAATTTCCTATGTTCAACCCCACGAGTTTATGCTCAAACTCAAGAATCTAGACAAAGCGGATCCACATTACCAGCGAAACAAGTTAACAGCTTCCTAATTTGATTTGTCATTGACTGATAGGTCACAGCGAACCCCAAGGAAGAGCTACAGCTTCACATGTTCCTCCCAAAATAACTGTGGTGCAGGAGGGTCGGGGAACATGCAGCCCAGGGCCACAGAAAACAAACATCAGGTGAGACACCAGGTGGGACACTTGGCAAGAGCCAGGACAGAGGAGGAATGCAAGGGTGGGTGGGTGGCTGGTGTCCAGTAGCCTGCATAGAGGGTGAGTAGAGCTGGGATTGGGGAGGTGGAACAGGGGAGAACAGGGCAGCAAGTGTAGGAAGTGGGCATTTTTGTACCTGTTAGCATAGTAGATGAGGTTACCAAAACGATCTTGAACTCTCCGAAGGCTTTAACTGCCAGTTGTGACCGCTGTTACTGTCCGCGGCAGTCAAATACAACTGTATGGATTCGCAAAGGGGAAAGAAAAACGACAAGAAAGAGAGTGTAGAGAAGATGCTCAGAGCAGCGTCTAGGTCCAGGCAGACACACAGACACCAGGGAGGAGAAGGATCTCTGGTGGAGTTTCAGGCCAGGGGGGGCAGCAGGGAATGATTGAGGCTGGACCCTAACACACATAGTTTCTACCTCTGCAAAATTCAACTTGCATCAAGTTGCGATTTCAAACAAGTACTGGTGCACCATAAATTGAGAGGATAGGAAGGAGACGAAACAAATCATATGCATTTCATCATCAGCACTAATGCTTTTTTTTTTTTAACAATAGGCTCTACTCTGTGAAAAAGCAGAACAATGACCTGTTTCAGGCATAATAATAATCATACACAGTATTTACAAAAATAACTTTTGTTGATGAGGTAAGACATTAAATATATTGTACTTGTACCATTTTCAATCCAATATATATGAAAAAGGATTAGAATCATAATGTCAGTATTAATGGTTTAACAAGAGTCCCAACTTTTATAAAATGTGACACTTGGCTCTTTTTTAGGTAGGAAAGACACTATGTTGTACGTTGCCATTTATCTATGACACAAGTGTGATATTACTGTGTTTTGCAGGGTGAAAACATGAGCTATATGTGAAAAATACTGGTTTACCATGTACCAAATTCCACAATGTTCTATCATACTGCTACACAATGCTAAAACCATGACATCATATAAACAGGGCATAATGTTTATTCATGTTTTTAAACATATTTCCTGTGGTTAATATGTTCCATATGCTTTCCTTGCAAGGTGTTCACATATAACCAGTTTCTGTTTTCTAAGCTATAGCCTTAACACCACAGCAACTAACCAAGGAACCAGAAAATCTTTTGAAGAACTGAGAGAACTAGACCAGTCTTTCCACCAGACTAAATTTAATTCCTGTGGTCAAGTACTACAGCAGAATTCGACTGTTCAGGAGATATTTAGACTGACTGGTCAAACATAGACAGCCGAGAATGTCATGAGAGAAAGAGCAAGAAAGTGCGTGTGAACGAGAGACAGGAAGTGGCAGTGAAGCAAACTACAGAGTGGCAATGAGGAAACAAAGTGAGTAAAGGAGAATAGTAAAACTATTTACTTAAAGTTTAATAAATCGCCATGAAAAGCTCATTAAACTGCCTACAGTGGAGGCAAATCCTCTGGCGTCAGTCTAATTTTCATGGATCCTTTGTTACAGTTGAAATGTAAAAAATGGAACACGGAAATTTCTAATTCAGCTTCTATTTCCGTTCATGAGTACAGTTGGCTCCACAGTTTGTGGAACATTTTATGTAAAGAAGTCTATGGTAAGTCCCTCACCATGGAATCCCCCAGGTGTCCTTACAGTTTTAACGTTCTAGCAGGCAGTGTAAGTGACTCTTACCGAGGGGGGAGGAGACTCTCGTCCGATCAGAGGTGTGTTTTCACAGCGAGAATTCTGAAAGTTGGCGTTCTGAGCCCTGTTGAATTGAAACACAGCGTGATGAGATCAAACACAACACAACCCTGCACAGTGCCTTAAAAAACAAAGAACAATACACTGTATGAAACTCCCCTAGACAGTTTTCAGAGTACCACAGAGACACAGAGTCAGAAACACGGAGATCCCCTCCCCCAGTTTATTTAACACTGAGAATGAGGCAGAGAGCTTCAGGTTTCGTAGGCATCACAGCTGCAGCAACAGCTGCATTCCTGACCACTAAATGACTTTATATAGGAAAGCTCAACTCATAAAATAAGAGACATAAAAACTGGCTCCTGAGTACAACAGGTTTCAGGTGCATACCCCAAACTGCACATCCCCAGCTGCATTGTGAAAATGAATTATCTACCTCTTGTGCCGATCACTTAGTGCAGTTCTCCATTTAAATAAACAGCAGTGTGAAGTACTTACATGTACTCTGTGACAGGGGCGTTGCTGACGGTGTGGGCAGCAGCAGGGATGGACGTCTCGCTGCCGTAGCTGCTGCCGCAGCTGTACAAGCTGGGCATATGGACCCGGTAAAGGTTATCGTGGTTTTGCCTTCCTCCATGGCTCAGGGACCCATCTTCACTGCCCTCATCGCTCCTGAAAACATTACACACCACTTTATAACCACCACCACCAGAGGGACCCCCTGCCCCATCTGACTGGTGACAAAGGAGCGCAGCAGAGCCACGTGGTCACCTTTTTGTGTTTGTTCTCACATTTTGTGTCTAATTCAAGCATGAATTTCTATGCTGTGTGAAGCAAGAACAATTCAGTGTTGCTGACCTCAATGAGACTGAACATTGATGGTAAGAACACAACTTTATGTAGTAGTTTCATTTCCTAGAGGAAAATATAAAGCATTAGATTTGTGACAATAAATTTGATTGTTCATACTGCCAAATATAAAGTACCAGGCTGCTTCTGCAGTAAGAATACACTTCTCCTTGTTTCTTTGCTAACAATAAAACTCCACAGTAGATGTGGGACACTCTGTCAAAACAGAGCAACAACGACATGACATCATGGAGCCTGTCACCCTCTAGAGTTCCTCCCATAGGCATTTCTTGCATATTTAATCCCAAAATTCCGGTTAGTGAAGCTTAGAGTAAATTTATTTGCCTCAGTAAGAATATCAGAGAAAACAATTTATTTGTATAATAAATCAATCACACAATTACTGCTGCAGAATTGCTAATCTTGAATATTAAATTAAAAACCCTTATATAATTCCAGACGGGGGTAAGAGAAATCAGTGTGCTTGTATCATAAGAAGAGAGGGATAGCTAAGAAAAGCAGACTGGTAGTGTGTAAGCCTTTGCTTTATAACAGGAAGCACCAGCTGAGATCAAACTGATAAGCATGCACCCCCCAATGGTTGGGAGGGATCAAGTTAATTATGTGATGCAGCTGAGCTTACGGCTGTGCCTGGAAAACCACTTTCTTTCTAGCTATCCTGACAAATTTATCTGCTGCTGATAGAACAACGAAATCAGAATAATTTCACCCCTCAGCTGCGGAAAAAGACACCAGCTCCAGCAGCCGGTATGATAAGATATAGGCCAAGTCGGCACAATTAGCGGGGATAAGGGGAAGCAATCTATTTGAGGAAGCAGCTGGAGCCTCCTGGACATGTCCCAGTGGTAAAGAGTCAGTCTTTGAACAGCAAACAAACAAGTGTTTCCGTATCTGTGTAGATTTAACCTAAATTATTTTGTCTGCTTCATTCCCATGACATGTAAAAACAAGGGCTGTAGATGCCACAAAACCATAACTAACTGATAAGATTATCCTCTTGAGTTATTTCTCACTATACAGTCATGCATTCAAATTAAACTCAAAAGCTTAGGCAGGAGGCCATGAGTTGAAGGGTGCAAGTGTAGGTGGGCAGGGGATGTTTTACCTCCTGGCCTGCCAGGTGTGAGGCACGCTGCAAACGATCGAGCTGAACATGAGAGCGGTGACAAAAGAGAAGAGAACGAGGTAGACGAGGCCTTCCAGTCCGTCATAACACAGCCCTGTCATGGCCTGGACATAGTCCTACAGAGAAGGACGACACAGTTAAAGCAAGTTTGACCAGATCAGGGTGCACTATAAACAAATAAGATCAAGTCAAAACTTCATAAGAAAACAAAGAACAAAAAAAATGCAGAAATAGTAAAAGTCTACAGTTGCTGTTTTTAAATATTCTAAATTTGGATTCTGAACAGTCTTTAAAATGCATCAAATGTGATTTCTCATTTAAACTAGGTCAAACCAATAAGCCCAGGTTTGGCAACCTAGAGGGAAAGCAGCAGGTTTTTAGGTTTGAAAGAAACCCTTCATGCCTAATTATCATGACCGAGGATCTCCATTCTGTATGCACAGCATAGCAAAGACACATTTCGTATTCTACTGAAGTTACCTTCATTTTCAGGAAATAATAACCTTTGGCATAGTAAACATGTAGAAATGTTTAAGAGAGAAGGCAAAGAAAAAAGCCGAAAAAAATGTTTGCATGTGTGCACCTGGAACTGAGGGAAAATCCTACAAAGTGTTGTGATAGCCAAGTACTTGTCATTCAGGGAGACTCATAAATGGTACGTTGCCAGAATCAATTTCAACAGAACTCGCATACAAGAGGGGAAATATTATTTATGGTGACAGGTGTAGTCAGCTGCAAACAAAGGGGGATTGTTTCATAAGACTGTAGCTGCACTACAGAGATGTCACAACAAATCAATCGCCAGGTCTCTTTTCCCTTAGAAATAGAGTAGTTTGACAGTTAGAATCTCTCTGTTTGTAAGCCTTCTCATCCTTGCTCACCATGTGCAGGCTCCGACAGTCCACCAGGGCAGTGAGCTGATGTAGACTGATCTCTGTGGTGTTCAGTATCCCCTGGATCTCTTCCAAACTTCCCTGGAAGTAAGTGAGGTAAAACAAAACTTGCGATATTCAAAAAGGCGTTTTTTTTTTTTTTTTTTACTTCCCATCCAACACAAACTTTCTTGAAAAAGAAATTATTACAATTGTCACTGTGTACATTACAAAAAATACTAAGTAATTTGTAGTTCAAGGCCTGTAAATGGTGCCAAGAGTGAAAAAAAATATATACATACATTCACAAAAACAGGAAAACGGGGGAAACTAAATCAAAATTTTCATAATAATTCAATGATTATCTGTCCCATGCATGTTTGACAGGGGTGTCTCATCAACACACAGCTATGCAAAGCAGCTCCAGCTGAAAAAGCTGATTTGAATGTATGATACATTTTAATGTCGAGTTTCCCTTCTTTTTCCAAATTTCCATTACAGTTTTACTGCGGGGAAAAAAAAAAATCTGATTGCCTGATATGAACATTTCCACAACCTCAGCACATTTCTCTGTGTGGGCATGTGAAGTGAAATATGCCTCTGTCAACACAGTGTAAGGACTAGCGCTGGACAATACCACAGTGTTGTATTGACAAGGGCCAGTGAAAGCCTAATGTAGCTAAATGGACATAATGCAGGTCCCAGGTGGGCCGTCAGCAGATAGTTATGTAGACAGGTGCACTTTACTTCTCTGCAGGTCGGTCGTTTGGTCCCATTCACTGAGATATTCCGTCACCACAAATGCTACAATAGTACGGACAGCTTGTGGCAACAGCTACTCTGTAATGTAGCATTTGCAGCAAAGAGTGTGTTATGTGGCTGGGAACATACCTTGGTTTGCTTATACTCTCGGATGGCAGAGCGCAGCAGTTCAGACACGTCATCCTGCATCTCCACTAATGCTTTGTGGCTCCCAGAAAGCTTCTGAAATGAAGTATGAATACTATAGCAGCCCAGCACATTTCAAAAGTATTTCAGTTTTTTTTTTTTTTTTTTTTAAATCAAGACCATGGGCCTTTAGCCATCTCCCTTTGTAGTCAAATGAAAGTTTAGCACAAGCAGGGTGATGGATGAGAGTTGAAAGGCTCACATACTTATATATACACACTTCCATTTTTTTTTACACTCGTAACAATAGCTGCTTGGACTGAGCAGCACTCAGAGGTTTTGAATTATTCATGTGCTTTGCCAGATAAAAATGAAGGTGGTCCATTAGAGCAGACTATAGATTCCCCATAAAAGTGACATTCTACTTCTTTAAGCCTCTAACAAAGATCCTCTGATGCAAGTGTGTGCTATCAGTTTGACCATAGAGGAAAAGCAGCTCTGCAGCAGTTTTAGCATCTTGCACAATGAACTATTGCACGACTGCATGACAAAAGTCCTTCTCTGAGGCAATGGAACCAAGTTATCGTACTCACTTGAATCATTACCAATTACAAGGTTATACATCATGCAGAGAATACATCCATAATATTGTTACTGTTGAGATCTTAACAGCATTGCCTTAATGATGAGCAACAGTAGCTACCAGTCTGTAAGCTTAAGTATAATTTTGATTTAACATGCACAAACAAACCTGCTGGAAGGGATTGGTTTGCTCCAAACTGCAGCTTATGTAGTACTGCAGGGTATCTGTGAATCGAAGGACAGTACAAACAGAACAGTATGTGTTAAAAGTGCAACAAAATTTCACATGTAGGGCTACAACTGAAACTGGCACTTTTGCTTGAATAATGACTATCAAAAAAGAAGTTGGTGATTAATTTTCTGGCCAGTAGCTTTAGTTTTATTCCCATGTAGCATTGCCAAAAAACAGCATCAACCAAGCTGAAAAATGTGAAGTTTCATCTATCTGCATCATTATTTATTACTGTATCAGCTGCACTGGTGCCATTTTTGCAATTTCACTCACAGGAAGTCCAAAAATACTAGGACACTTAAAACAAATGACCCAAAAAAACAATTTAAGACACAAAACAATTAGTCAATTAATCTGCGACTATTCTGAGAATCCATTAGAACTGTTAGTCTTCTTTTAATCAAAACACCTTAAATGTTTCCTTACAGTGTCTTCAATTCTTTATTACAAGTGTTTGCAATATGCATTTAGAATCAATTCCTTAGTCAAGGCTTTGTAGCTTGGACCTGTTTCAGCCCATCCTGCTGATGCTTGATCAGTTTAGGATCTGGGGAATTTGGAGACCTGGTCAATGCCTTAAGCTCTTTGTCATGTTATTTGGATTATTCCTGTGCAGTTTTTGTGGCATGGCAGGGTGATATGTCCTGTTGGGAGAAAGCTGTTGCAATGATGAGAGGGGTTCGCTGACAGTTTGGGTGGGAAGTGAGTGTTTAAAAAAAAAAAAAAAATTACAATACCAAAGAAACAATATGTATCCCTGCCATGCAGTCTTTAAAATTGGTACTGCGGTCCAAAATTCCAAATTTTGGAGACATCTGTCCCCCTTAAAACCGCTTACCTGCTCTGGTCAAAACAAAAACAGACCATTCCACACTGGAATCGAAACTAAAGGAGGAGGAAATACTAGCTGCTGCATTATTGTCAGAGGAGTGCGTATTTCAACAATGCATTATTCTTTATGCTGTGTTATCATCTCATGATTTAGTACATTAAATATTTCACTTGTTACACCTTTAAAGTCAAACTGATACCAACAGAATAACTAATTCAATACCCATCATGTCAGTGGAAGCATTCAGTTGCCTAAAATGCTGCCAATGAACTGAAAACTCCATCAAATTCACAACTCTGCAGACTATATTGGTTGCAGCTGCTGTAGCAGTGGAACAACCACACGTTGCATCAAATAGAAGAGTGGCTTTTGTGATTGGCTCCAAGAAATACATGATTTTTTCTCCTACACCTCAATTCATAAAGTAATCAAATACAAGAATTGTGTGACTGGAGTTTTTAAACACTACTTGGTACTGGGTTGTTTTCCTTGATTCTTTAAAAAAAAGTTTAACTTTACAAAAGTAATTGTTTAAGTAATTGATTATTGACACCCTAGTCTCGTCAAGACTCAAATGTATTTCATTTTAAGGATTGTAAAAAGATTGTAAAAAGAGGGGCTGGCCGCTCATTTTTTGTTTTATGTTTGAGCCTAGAAATCTTGCTCAAACTCAAATATCGACATCACTATTGGCCTAAAAAATATCGAGTAGCATCAAGCTTTGGATTGTTAATTAGACATTTGAAGATGTTATGGTGACCTGTAGTTTTTGTGACATTTATAACTTTAGTATAGACCAACATTTTATAAGAAAATACTCTAATATTAATTCATATTGAAAATCTCATTATACATTAGTTGCACCCTTACACTATTTGAATTTGAATTGCAATTCGGGCTGGACAGAGCTTTGCATGCTTTGTTAAATGTCCCAAAGCTCTAGTGGAGTTACATGCTGCAATCAAAAGCTGGATGTTAATTATTGTCCACTCTATTAAATTCCATGATAATTGTTCATTTCGCGATTACTGATGAAAATGTATTTATATCTGGGGATTTTGGCATCTCTGATTTCAGGCTGCAGTGCATGCGTCTGTTCTAAGTCAGTGCCTTTGATTTTTTCCTGAGGAAAAAGGCAGTAAGCCAGCAAACCGAGTGATGCAGATTTATTTTATTTTCTAGCTCTGTCTTGCCATGTTTCCTGCCGCCCTGTTACAGCTTGCTGTTGTAACTATGTACCCGCTGCGCTAATCCTGTGCTCTGGGGTGGAATGCTCCAAAGAGTATGAAGTTAACACATGCTGAATGGTACAAACGAATATCTATAAAAAAGGAACATGCAGCCAGTGAGAGGTTTAAGTACAACCTTTCTTACTACACAATGACTGTTTACATCATCTCTGAAGTTATTGCTAAATTACAACAGGAACAAACTTGTTTTCTGTTCACACAGCACCATGAAGCAGATTGTAATTAAGGTGCTGGATTTTGCTATTACAGCCCACTCCAGCTACTTCTTCCACAGTAGTGAGTGGGAGTGGATGAAAAATCCTGACTGGTTTCAAAGCTACTACATATTCCACAAATACAAGCTGTGAGAACACCACCGCTAACCTAACACATGGTGTGAATGACATGCACACTCACTGCTGTGTCAGGAACTTGTTTCCTGCACAGTTGAGCAAACTTGGATGAGGAGGATTTACTGGTTTAGTGAAGCTCCTGTTACACATACACCTACACATAAATACAGATGGCAAATTTCTTAGATTGCTCTTTAAGTCTGACTCATGGTAAGAGCCACTGATTCTTCATCATTGTTCAGCGTCAACTGTACTTGCATACAGGCGGAAATCTTGCTGCCAATACACAGTGGGCTGAAAATGCCAACACTAAATTATGTTGCATAATGATCAAATAAATTGAGTTACAGGCAACAACTTTATATAACACTCATAGCATTTTGCCTCTGTTGCATGAAGCAGAAAATAAAGAATTTGCACTGCCCATGACTTAGTGAAACCTCAGAGTAAATTTACAATGGCATGCGCTGCTGTAGATTCACAATGATTAATAATGAGCGGCAGTTTCAGGCGATGGTCACAAGGTAGCGTGTTTATCGGACAGAGATTTGGCAGACTATTATGCCATCAGGCGAAAACCTTTAGCACAATATCAGAGTCAAAACAAATCTGGTTTCACCTCCTGAAGCTTCAGGAAGATTATTGTGTGAGTATTTTAATATCAAGGTCTTTGAAATTTTCAAAACATGAGACACTGCAAGCTACTAGTTGTCAACCAGGCTTAAGGAACAAACGTGTTAAGAGACCATCTTCTTGCAACATATTCAACATATTTGATACTGATGTTATTATTTGTTAAGTATTTTCCACGCAATAGTGAAATAATATCAGAAATATTGGCTGTAGTGTGGCATAATTCACGGACTGTCACTATATGTTTGCATTAACACCATGTGTCTGACATAACTGTACAAGAAGCCAGCAGAATATTGAAACATAACAATGAAGGTTGTCTATTTTTTCTAAAGAAAGTAAAGCATCTTTCCAGGAAAGGAAAGCAACTTTAGAAATAATACACTGTCTTAGTCAGAGTTTTCTCTGGCAAGAACTGTAAAGGAAAAATAACCAACAAGTAAGTAAAATGCTTGCTTGTTAAAACAGACATCCAAAGGTAAAAGAAACCAAAGTATAAAGGCATACATCTTCAGGGGTAATGTGCAATGTTTCGTTTATACTGATTTGCAACAGGGGTATCACATATTTTCACTTGATTACTGTGATTAATTCATGCAGAATTCATAAAAATTATAGTATCATAAATCAAAAATACATAACTGTGTTGCGTTTCTTTTTGGCAGTTGAATCACAGTAAAAATATGAATTTTGAGAGGAACAGAGGGTCTATAACCACAATTGTAATAAAGCATACCAAAAAGTATATAAAAACACAAAACAATTACACTCAACTGATAAAAGATGCACAAGGCCTTACTTTTGAGCTGGATCATTCACATAATATTTCATTTTAAAATATAATTAATAATGCCATATCTCAACACCTTTAATTTGTAGTATTAGTATATTGTAGTAGTAATAAATCAAATCTAATCATTAGCATAAAATAGACTTCTTTCAAATGACTAATAGTTAACATTTGTTATAAGGAAAAAGAACTGAAAACCCTCATCCTGCATGAATCAGCCCTGAGGCAAATACACATTTTCAGAGCTGCAACATGATACAGATCAGATCAAATTCCAACATTTACAGCTGATTTTCGGCTCTGACTAACCAAATGTTTGGTTTTGTATTCAGGAATCGCCATATTTTAGTGAGGACGGCAGAAAAAGACAAATTGTTAAGTGATGTTGGGAAAAAAAAACACTTCAAGTAGGCAGGAAATCCTCCCTGTTTTTATTCCTAAAGACAATCTATCATTAAAAAAAAAAAAGACTGATGCAGGAAATATGCTTTCTCTGATACTCTTCTCCTCTGCTTGTCTTCTTCATGCACTCCACTTCCCTCTCTATATCTCTCCAACACACACACACATACATACAACATTTTTCCCTTTGCATGAATACCATTATAGGACAGATAAGTCAATTACCAAAACGACACATTAAAGAGCCTTCTGTAGTTTAAAAAGTCAACCCATAGGCCTCTTGACCCTGCTTCAGACATGGCAGTTACTTTTCAGAGGCCCTTTTATGGTCCATGGACAAGAGCAAGGCCTGCTCTTTGAGAATGTGTCATCCCAGTGCTTCACTAATTATAGCATTGAGACCAGGGACGTGGAGGATACATCCGCAGCCTCCACTGTTTGAGATGAGTAATATTCAGCGCCTTAAAGAGCTGACATCATGAGGTAACCAACAGTGCCATAAAAAAACAGTTGGTGGTGTAATGCGATTCATACCTTGGTTGATGATTTCATACTGCTTTGACACTTTGGTAACATATGCGTCAGGAGCGACACAGAAGTCACTGGAGGTCTAGAACGACAGGAAACATTATTTATTGAATGAGGAAATCAATGTGTAAACTTATAACAGGAAAATTAAACATTTCTGGCTTCATGCACTACTGAGCAGTTTTCATTGACGTACGTATCTAGATTTTCCTTTAATAGATCCATGCTCCAATTCACTTTAACTGAGAATGAAGTTTTCAATGAAGCAGATGACATCTTGCATCTGATAAGTAAACTTGTGAAATGACCAGGATATGCATATTTAATGACTCAGATAGGTTATATAAGATCTTTTTTAGGTTGTAATTGTACATCATACAGGTTTTCCTTTTTTCTTGTCACTATGCCAGTTTATTAACATTTTGACCCTTCAACGGTAGTGATTAAGAAAAATAAAATAACCCTACCTAAGCCAAATTCTGCAGTCATTGGCTGTGCAGACACAAATCGTGTTATTCAGTCACACCAAATGAACCGTGAAGTTTTACCTGGAAAACAGGATCATGCTTTGATGGAGACACTTACTACTGAGACGGCCACCTCCAGCCCCAGGGAGACCCAGCTGATTACCAGAGCCACAACACCAAACAAGCACACGCTGGGAAGAGCAAGAGGATGTGAGAAGTTCAAGTGTCTTTAATCTGCAGTATTATTCATGTGTAGCAAAACAATCCATACAGTGTAGAAGGAGGTGTGTTCAGGCCCATTATAATGCTCCTTTGGTGTGTGTAGAGCCTTCTCATGCCTCACACTTGATTACTTTTCTTTTGTAAGTGTAATACTGATCTCTTATCTCCAAACACACAGTTAAAATTGTTGTTGTACAGAGAGAAAATTGTCTAAAGCAATGCCGTTACTGTATACAGGTACAATCAGACTCCATATCTGGCATACAGATGCTTTTAGGCCATTAAATGCACTTAATGATAAGATGGATTTATGTGAATATAATTTTTTTTTAGCAGACTTTATGGCACTCACTGTATTATTTTAGTGCCTACATAATGCAAATGAGAGGTTTTATTGGGGCTCTATTTAATATAATTAGTAACTTAAATCATTAAGCATCTGGGTCTGATGCTTACGCTAAAAAAATGGTGCCCTTGTGTACATGAATCCTTCCTCATTTAACTGTCATGGTAAGTTGTACCCGATCAGTTGAAGGCTTAATGTACAGCTAAGAGCTAAAACAATTTCCCAGAGAAGAATAATTTTCCATAAAGTGCTCTAGTGTCCATGAGCCTTTTGATGAAACTCACCCTATAAGTGTTCCCTTGGAATTGCGGATGAGGCCAAAAAGCACCAGAAGGCAGATGAGGACATCGAACACTAGCAGTCCTATGTAGCCCAGCCACCTGTGAGCACAGTTGCCATAAACAATAAATGGCCAGGAGCAGCAGAGCATAACATGTCCCAATGAAAGAAGAGCTCAATCTTTAGAGGGAGTACAATCAACTCAAAAGGCAAAATTCTTAGTTGATAACAAGAAAAATGTTGAGGACAAAGAAGACTTTCTTTTAAATTTTAACAATGGAAAAAATGCTAAAAGAATGCCAAAAAGATATGGGTTTATTTTTTTTAAACCAACTATAAGTAAACCTGTAATTACTGGCAGTTTTGGCCTGTTAGTCTGCTTCGACTTATTATGACACTATGAGAACAGTGCATGAACTAAAACAGTAATGTTTTGGATAGACAAACAATGACTTTGAATAGCTATTAAGGTCTGTAAATCAAAAGACAGAAACAAAAGACAGACCAGTTCCACATTATCAGATTGCCTTCACTATGTTATGTCATTTTCTTGATACATCTGGAGATTACGTTGATTGACATAAGTAGCCATGTAACCCCTTAATTTGTACTGACAACATGTATCTGATATCGCTTCTGCTTTGAACCCATGTTAGACTATGACTCCATGAAAAATATTGTAAGTTACTCAGTAACATGTATATTTATAATTTTTTGAATTTTAAAATTCAAAATAGCTCCTGGGGGATTACTACAACTCTGCAATACTTCATACCAAATTCTATGTAGGTTTGAGATTGCTGAGAAACCAGCTGTGTAATCATATGCGGAACAAGTACGACTCTTCCTTTGCGTGTAAGCTGGTATCTGCTTCCTACTTTAGATTCACTGACACAAGAGATTTTCATGCTAAAACATCTCGGATGAGCTCATCTGACATTTTTTCCACTGACGCGGATTTACTGGGGGAGTATGTGCCTGCACTGAAAGCTAAGAGAAGTCAGCCATGAATCATGATCTGTTGTTGTTTGCAAGTCTAATATGCTTCTCAGTACTGATGCTGAAGCTGCCACTCTGCAGTGTCAGCCAGGAGTTTTTATTTATTATTGTATGGGCGGCACAGTGGTGCAGTGGTTAGCGCTGTCGCCTCACAGCAAAAAGGTCCTGGGTTACATTCCCGGGTCAGGGCGTTTCTGTGCGCAGTTTGCATGTTCTCCCTGTGCCTGCGTGGGTTCTCTCCAGGTATTCCAGCTTCCTCCCACAGTCCAAAAACATGCAAACTGGGGGTTAGGTTAATTGGTCACTCTAAATTGTTCGTAGCTGTGAATGTGAGTGTGGATGGTTGTTTGTCTCTATATGTCAGCCCTGCGAGGAACTGGCGACTTGTCCAGGGTGTCCCCACCTTCATCCCAAGATGCTGAGATAGGCTCCAGGCTCCAGGCTCCAGCCCCCCCAAACACACAGTTACACACAGCCCCCACCCCCAGCGACCTCTAACAGGATAAGCGGTAGAAAATGCATGGATGGATAGATGGATTGTTTGAATGGCTACATGGTCTGCATTATTACAGTCTTACCTGTACCAGTCATACAGCTCAATCTTGACGGCCATCTCCTCCAAGGAGATGTTGGTGTTGTCCCAGAAGGGAATCTCCCCCATTTGCCTGACTAGCTCATCCAGCTGGCCCTGCAGCTTTTGGACTATGGACAGGTAGTCTGCATGCTGCGCATACTGGGCCTCAAGCTGTTCCAGATTGTTGTCGACCGTTTGGTTCAATGAGGATGTACTGTCGTATACCTAGACCAAGCACAGGGACAAATGGGGGCATGATGGACTTGAAAGAAAATGGGAGCCACTAGACAACTCTGGTGGTGGGGGGGATCCAGAGATGCAGACAGGCTATGTATTATTTAACATGTTGGTAGAGTTGGTGCACTCAGTCTTACCAGCTTCTGCACCCCAGTGACTGTACGGTTAGCATGGCGCAGGGAATACGTCAGCCGATTCACTCCATCACAAGTCTCGCCGTTCCCATAGAAACCGACAGCAATGCCGGCGCTGAGGGGACACAAAAGGGAGGGAGAAGAGACAGGGTGGTGAGGAGGAGGGATTAGCTAAAAAAGACACAGAGAGGACACAGAGAAGAGAGCAAGCGCGGGGAATAGCGAGGCGTGTGAACTCTACATTAACCCTGTCCGTCCAGACCCTGGTCAACAGGCTCCTTTCAACTCCAGCAGAAAGACCCTATACAGAACCATGGAAACACAGAGGAATGGACCAGCTATGCTCCAAACCCCACACTACGGCTGACAAAGGCTGTACTGAGGCAGGAGATCAGCTCTCATTTGCACGGACAGGCCTCAGGTTACTGAAAAACATTTATGGCAAACGCTTGAGAAACAGTTTCGATATAAGCATTTTTAAAGATTGTTTGACAATTTGTGTGCATACAATTAACAGTATTCACAGCAATAGAATTTTTATATTAATCCCCTTCCTATCAGGGTGGATTTAATTAAAAAGGATGTTGATATGCAAATCACTCCAAGATGAGCTCTGGGTCTGCAGTGAGTATGAAAACGGTGAACAAAATTAACCTGCCTGTTGTATATTGCGAACCTGTGGACACTCAGTACAGCTCTTTCAAAATCAGAAGAAAAACATCGTTTAAAACACAGTAAAAGTAATCTCATTGGAATTAACAGCAGCACAGTGCTTAGTGTAATTTTTCCAAGCCTGGAATCAAACAAGAAATGTGAATCAAAACAAGGCGTAGTTATGTATGATCTCCAAACATAGCTGTGCATGGACTCAAGTGCAAACAGATAATGATTGTAATGCAGTTCTTGTACTCATCATGTCCCTAAGCTCTTTGTGCTACTCTGAATCAACAGTGATGGCTCTCTAGTGGCCCATCAATAGGAGGAAGAAAACAGGAAACAGATACAATGTTCAACAACAGAAAGCATGTGCAAATGGAACAGTTCTCACAATGTCAAAAAAAAAAAAAAAAAGAAACATAAAAAATTGAAGGCAGTGTAACACAGCACTCCACTACATGCAAAATAAAAATTTCCTCAGCACTGCTCTAAAGATGGTGGATTTTTTTTTTTTTTTTTAATGCAGCAGTTTTCTTTGGAAACTACAGAGAAGTTTCGAACTTATTTGTTTATCTGTTGAATTCTGTCACTGTCATTCCGGCTAAAATAATAACCTAGATGCTCAGTTTATGATGGCAAAGCCATGTTTCTGCTAAAAAGCTATTTTCAATGAAACATATTTTAATTTAAGCTGGATTCATTTTGTGTAGTTAACTGTGGTCATCTGCCAAATACGTAAGCATAGTTTTTTTTGTTGGCAGTTTGCACAGAATATTTGGGAAAATTAGACATTTTAAATGTCTGCATATATGGAGATTTATTGGATATGTGCCTGCATGTTGGTCAAAATACCGTTGGCTGGATTGTGGTCTTAAGTATATGGAGAAAGTTCTTCTCTCTTCTGAATCCGTAGCTTTTTGCTGTGTACAGTACTGATCACATAGCATCCATGTTAAACTAAGTTTAAGTCAGCGGTTGACTGCTGCCCTGCTTCTTCAACTACAGTATATTGTCTGTAGGTTTGTGACTGCAAAGTAGCTAACATCGACAACACAATGGGAAAATGCCACTCTGAACCTGTATTCGTACTCACCTGCAGACAAGTGTTGCGATAATGACACACCAGGCTGTGCAGCAGCAGTCGGCATTGGACTGATCCTCATTTTTCTTCCGCCGGCAACACAGGAAAATGGAATAGAAGAGCAGGAAAAGAAGGTCCAGGGCCAGACAGGCGAGCACCACACCTCCCAGTAAAAGGATCGACTGCAAAACAGAGGAATGGTATTATGGAAACTTTATAGCTGAAACAAGTTTCACATTAACGGCAGCAGCGATAATGGTCTTCCAAAGCATCCCTCAGAAACACATTACAATGGATGCCTGAATACGTTCCCCTTGTAACTGAGGGATATATTATGTAAAACAACAGATACTTTAAGAAAACATTTCTAAATTAAGATGTCTCATCTTTATCTGTGATTTGAAAAAGAAATTTGATTTAGATTTTTTTTTTTTTTTAATATGGACTTAATTTCTTTATGGAAAAAATGAAAAAAATGACAAACAAAACAATATTTTTTTTTAACAATAATTAAAATGTAAATACTTCCTGAAAAATCCAATATATCAAAAATGGCACTATTTGCTGCATACAACTATAACTAGGGCACATATACAATCATGGTCAAAGCCAACAGCAGCGCACTATGTAGGTCAAACAGAAGGCCTGTGTTTACTGTATACTCCTGAGGATTCACAGCTAGGGCAGATTTCCATTCTGCCATTTTTATTTCGTAAAAGCCTAAAGGTAGTTGTATTTGTTAAGTCTTCACAACAAAGCATCTCAGTGAGTGACACGCCCTGCTGCAGAGGTTGTCAATCTGTTTGTGGCGTTGGCTCAATTCAATCTTGGAACGACGGCAGACTCTTCACAAACAGAACACACTGAGAGAAACGGGACTCAAAAACTAGAACTGACTTCATTCTACTTTACTGAGACGTTTCCTTATCATCTGTGCAAAAGGAAGGAATGACAAATCCAAAGACACCCAAGGAAGGCTGACGCATTGTTTCACAATTCTATAATGGCCAGTACTTCAGCCATCTGGTCAAGTCAAGGCCTCCCTTGAAGCTTCAGTGGGAGCAGTGCATTGACAATAATTAGCAGCCTGTCATCACAGTGTGTAACTATTTAAGGTTTAGTGAGATTCTTTAAGGATTACCTAACACATTTTTTGTCTTCTTGCTGTAATATGTGTGAATGGAGTGAGATAAAGTTGTCAAACAGCTCTGTCGTTTAATAAATTCGCCTGATTCTGACCATCCTGTTCCCAGTGAATATCCTTATCATTTTAACAGTGAGGCAGTGTTCATTGAACTTTTAGCAGTTACACAGGCTGGCAAACACATACAGCTGTGACCATCATTTTGCCAATGATGCCTTCCTGTATCCAAACAGGAAATGACTTCCCAGCACAGACAGCAAGTGGACAATAACGACAGGTGGTACAATGAGCCTTTTCCGAAGATGGACTCCAGTGCCACTTCAGGTAAACAACACATTCTTCACTAACGATGCTCATTTTGTCTGAACTATCCACATTTTGCACATCCTTTGCACAGTTTCATTCATGTACTAAACACAACTGAACACCAAACAAGTTGGTGCAAAACAAAGTACAGTTTAACATCTCAGATTCCTTTTATTTTCAGAATGAATGTCTGTACAAGCTGTAGCACATTAGTGCTACTGACAACATTGCATGTCTGGAACATGATGACTTCCTGTTTCTCAGTAACCAAGACTCACTTCTGCATTTTCTGAACTCAACTTCCAAAGTAAAAGAAGAACATCATTTCCTATGACTTGCAATCGTGTCTGCCAATTTTTCACCTCTGTTGAGAGTTAACCCTCTAGCTTGTCCTCGGAACTAGAATGTTGCACAATTATTAACCGATCTCTCTTAGCTTTTCAAAAATCACAGAAGACACGGCAAGCACACAGCAATCACTAAATCCATTATTAAAGACAAAGACTAAGGTTATTGGGTTTTGGGGCAAATAAATCCACATCAAAATGACAAAATTAAACCAAAACATCTATTGTAAAAGGCAACAGATTGAGAATATGTTAAATGAGCTGTATACGTATCTCTGAACCTGAGATAATATTGCTGTTGCTGATGTTAGTTAACACTGAACCATCTTATTTCTTCACTGGATCCTTTGGGGTAAAACATGGCAGATGTGTGTGTCAATCCCTTTTTTGAGAGACATTACTTTGACTAAATTGGGAATCAGGTTAAAGAAATGTGAGCAGAGTTGGTGGCACAGACCTACCAGACCCCACCACTGCAGTAAGAAAACAAAGTGTCACCTGACCTAAACTTAGGGACTGTCTTTAATTTTATCTGTTGTGAACAAATCCTTTTATAATGCCAGCTGGTGTCTGGAAAAGGTCAAGAGGTGTAGCTACAGCTACACACAGATGGTGACATGGATCACAATGTGAGGAGAGAGAACAGGTGCACACAGATCAAATGTAAGAATTAGTTTATACCACGAAATTAAAAGACTGTAGAGCAGGTGAAAGAATTCAACAAATCATAAATTATCATTATTAACCTGCTCCATCTGTGTCAAGACTCAACAGACATTAGCTATAAACATGGTTCTGATAGGTAGGAGGCTTAAGACTCACAACTTCTCTCGTCATTTCACACGAGGCAAAGAGGTCAGTGAGGTATTAATTTTACCTGTTGATATGTCCAGTCCTCTGGTCGAAAATCGCCGCTTGTTTGCTCAAACCTTAAGTTTAAGTGGGGGAGTCTGTGCAGAAGGTTCACCCACCAGGGTGGAGAATAGCTAACAACTGCTGCCATGGCGAGCAAATGTGAGTGAGATTCCTCTCACCAAAGAGGCAAGCGAGGACGCTGCAAACAGAAAGGGGTTCACTTCAGAAACTCCGACTACATCCGCGATAGAACGAGACAATAAAGACCATCACTGCCCATCTGAGGTTACCGTGAGAGACAAAACTAGCATGCTAGCTAACTCTGGAACTACTTCTTAATAAAGTTCAAGTCGCATTCTGCCTCCACGCAAACAGAACTATTTCTATTATTCACCTTGTTTAAAATCAATGGACGACTTAAATCCTATCGATACTATATTACACCATTTACCATTTGTGACTACAAGCGCCGCAAGCTGGCTAACTCGACTAACACTGATTTTGCTAGTAGCTTGCTAACATTAACTAGTAGCTATTAACCCCCTAAGCTGAATCTCAGCCGAGCTAGTTGGCGTGTTAACCCATCAACACAAGTCAATCACGGCCCGCTTGTTGTTGTTCTTCTGATAGCAGTAAACTTCCGAGTGTTCGTGGTCAGTTCACATTTTGTTTACAAACACACCGCAGTTAGAGCTAGTTATACCCGTAATGTGGCTAGCGTTAGCCGGTTTAACTGGTTAGTTGAGTCCGCTGAGACGCGAATGACATCAAGTTTCACTTGACATTCTGCTCTGCGGGTGGTTACATCCTGTTCGGTTCAGTTGGCGGCTCCGCGGTCCATCTCTCGCAGCCCCTTTTCCGCCGCTCCAGCTGAAACAAGCGCCTCCGAGCAAAGCTTCCATCCACTTATTGACGGGGTGTGGGGAGACGACGACGGCTATAACGGCCACCGTCCACCGACACTCACCCAGCTGGCAGCTTACCCTCGCCGGCATAAAAATAGCTCAGCAGCGCCACCGCGAGGTGCCACGGCGCCAAGCAAATGGGAAGTTCAGGTACCTTTGGAAATATCATTATCGATTTATGAGGCCTCATAAATCTCATCTGGATGTCCCTGCTCAGGCTGTTACCCCCGCGACCCGGACCCGGATAAGCGGCAGAAAACGAAACGAAACGAAACGATAAATGTTAAAAGGCCTCATCGAACAGTGACCTCCAGCTCTCACTGGGACGGTTTGCAGCTGAGTGTCAAGCGGCGGGGATGAGAATCAGCACCTCTAAATCTGAGGCCATGGTTCTTAGCCGGAAAAGGGTGGATTGCCCACTCTGGGTCGGGGGAGAGTCGCTTCCCCAAGTGGAGGAGTTCAAGTATCTCGGGGTCTTGTTCACGAGTGAGGGGAAAATGGAGCGGGAGATTGACAGACGGATTGGAGCAGCGTCGGCAGTGATGCGGACGCTGAAGCGGTCCGTTGTGGTGAAGAGAGAGCTGAGCCAGAAGGCAAAGCTTTCAATTTACAGGTCAATCTACGTCCCAACTATCACCTATGGTCATGAGCTCTGGGTAGTGACCAAAAGAATGAGATCGCGAATACGAGCGGCCGAAATGAGCTTCCTTCGCAGGGTGGCTGGGCTCAGCCTTAGAGATAGGGTGAGGAGCACGGACATCCGGGAGGAGCTCAGAGTAGAGCCGCTGCTCCTCCGCGTTGAGAGGAGCCAGTTGAGGTGGTTCGGGCATCTGGTCAGGATGCCTCCTGGACGTCTCCCTGGGGAGGTGTTTCGGGCATGCCCATCCGGGAGGAGACCCCGGGGCAGACCAAGGACACGCTGGAGAGATTACATCTCTCGGCTGGCTTGGGAACGTCTTGGTGTCCCCCCGGAGGAGTTGGTGGAAGTGGCTGGGGAGAGGAGCGTCTGGATGTCCCTGCTCAGGCTGTTGCCCCCACGACCCGGACCCGGATAAGCGGCAGAAAACGAAACGAAACGAAACGATTTATGAGGATCTATTTCTTGGCCGAAATTCAAGATTTATGTGCTGAAAACAACAAAGAAGCAGCGCGATGTTCTAACCAGTGTTAAGTTGCCTGGCCAATCTGGAAAGGTGCCCCTTCAAATATTCAGCCATGGGCATTTAAACAACAGGCAGGCCGGGCACGGCTGCAGAAGTGCCGTGACTGAAACGTACCAGGTGTCATGGATGGCAGCGCCCGAAGACTGAAGAACTCGAGATCAAACCGCCTCAAAGTCGTCAAAGTGAAACGAAGACATAAAGAGGAATACGCGAAGTCGGGACTTCCCCGCGCGTTTCTTGAAGTCTACACGGCCTTGTCGGAGCCGGTGTCGGCGGGTTGTGGGGGGGGGGTTAAAGCACCAGCGCCTCTCCGCGCCTCGAAGTGTTTAAAGTGAGGATTAGTTGGTGACGCGGTGGCCGTCGGCGCGCGTCAGTGTCCTCATAACTCGCCCCACTCAGACACTTGGACTTTAAGCGGCGCCCGCTATAACTTTAAGAAATAAATTACTTGTTTTTTTTCTTTCCTTGCTCGGCAGGAAATCACATGGAGGTGCTCTTGTGCTCACATGACAGACTGAACCATGGCAGGAGAGATCAATGAAGGTACAGTAGGAGAACTTCTCCAAGTCTTCGGCGCGCGCAACGTTGCTTTAACGTTTGCTGAACACTTCGCGTTTGCGTTTTTGTGTTTTTTTTTTTTTTGGTTTGGCGTTGCGATGTGGGGCCAGTTCAAAGAAAGCACTGGATGTTTTCAGTTGTGGATATTATGTTCCCGATCTCCACTAACCAATGAGAACTTTTGGGTACACTAAGATCTCGGAATGACGTCGCTCCATCTTAAAACGCTCCGTATTTGACTGGTTTAGTTTTTATATGTGCATGTTATTGTGTGTTTTTGAATAAATAATACATATGGTTCATGATAATGACAGGGGGTGGACACGGTTCGTGATTTTTTTTTTCTTTTTTTTTCTTTTTTTGTTTTTCCTGCCACGTGAAAAGTCAGCCAGTTGTAAAACACCGTACTTGAGCAACGCACGAACGGGCACAAGAACTACTGAAGTGACTTTATGTTATCTTTCTTTCACCGGTGTGCAGCTCTAGCAAGGTTAATATCTTGAGTCTGTTGTTATCCTTGACTCCGGAGCGTTAAATTCCTTGCAATGATCCGAGCCAAACTGTGTTGGAGTAAAGTCATATGATGGGAAGTGAGTAGTCCCATTAAAAGGTCAGCCTCAGCAGTGACTGACGTCACGTCCAATTAGGCTGATTTTTAATTAGGATTGTGCTGCTGCTGAATTGAACTCTTATAATTGGCTGGTTGTGATGCCAAGTTGGTGTTGTGCCCCTTTTAGGCTCAGTTCCTGCCTATTACAGGGAAGTGCATGAGGCTGTCTGCAGTAGGACAGATGAGAGAGTGCAGGTTGAAGTTTTTCACCGGTTGCTTCAAAGGACTGATCTCTCCAAGGAGGTGTTAGGTCAGGTGAGGTGTTCACACTCTCCTGTGGGGGACAAACCATCCTAAGGCTGTGGCAGCCAAAGGATGGGACTTGCTTTTTTTCTAAAATTAAGCAAACACTATGAAATTCAAACACAAATATTTTTTTTTAATTTATTATGTTTCTGGCTTAATATTAAGGCAGTACATATAATATGGATAAAGGTGTAATGTCTTATCAACGGGACATTTAAAAAAGCTTTGTACAGATGAGTGGATGGTTAAAGATCTGATAGATTTGGTTTTCTTTAGTCTAATGGAACCAGAAATCAGTGTTCTGAATGTGCTCAGAGTGTGTTGTGCCTGTGGAATATGTCAGAGCCAGCTCACGCTTTGGTAGAATTTCCTTTTTCCGGACATTTCAGCATGTCATTGTCTTTGTGTCTAGTGCGCACTTTTTTGCACGGAGGAATGCAAACCACAGTTAAACTTAGATATTAAACTGAACAAAGCAACAAAACACAAACTGGTGACCTTAACGTTCTTTTGCCTTTGCCCTTTGCAGATTGCTGAGCATGTTGACTCCGCCGATGGATTCTTGAGCAAGCTGTCACTTTATAGAGCGCTCGCTTTGATTGCTCTTGCTCAGCAAGGGAAGCAGCCCAGTCCCAAGCTGTTGGAGAACTGCATCCAGGGTAGGTGTACGTGTTAGAGCAGGAAAGCGTCTGCTTAATGAGTAGCCCTATAACTCCTCGTGTGTGTGTGTGTGTGTGTGTGTGTGTGTGTGTGTGTGTGTGAAGGAAACCTCAGCCATGCTACTGTGATGAGCTCTCATCAGTGCGGGCCAAGTGTCACTCTAGTTGGCTCACATACACAATGTTTCATAACTAATGGAAATTCTCCGGGACGGGTTATTATGGAAATACTGCATAATGATGTAATAGTAGTAAGAGTCACAGGGTTTTTATGTAAAATGAGTTCATAGGAAAATATTCATTTTCACTTCTTGTTTCTTTCCCAACAGAAGAATGGCTACCATTTTGCTTTAATTCAGCTTAATTTGTTTTATTTCATTTTCATGGAGAAGCCTTAGCTATATTTAAATCTCCCACAGTGGGACAATTATAGGGGGGAGGGGTTTGGTTTTCATAGAGGTAGCCGTTATGTTAGCTTGAGTTTCAACCTTGTGCTTTTAAGGCTCCTTCTGTTATTATTTCAGGTGTGCCCAGTATAACATCTTACTGCATGCCACTTCTTTGTCTGTAGAAGAGCAAGATTTCTGCATTTGTCACACTACATTGCATTCAAATTCATGACTCTCTTGGAATCAACAGGAAGGGCTGAATAACAGGTCACATGGCCACGGGGCACAATGCTGTCCTGGCTGGAGACAAATAGAGCCAGACATGTAGTAATCTGGTGGCTTTCACAGTAGAATTCCTCACAGTTAGGAAATTCGTCTCATTCTTGATTTATCTTAAACAGAACAAATATTATAAGTTGGTGGCGTCTTTTTTGCTTGACAGAGTTGCCTAAACCTAAGCTTGGAGAGCCGAGGGACTTGAGTGCTTTGAGGATGCAACCTGCGCAGGACGACGTTCTGACGTTGTCCCATACGATGGACAAGCTGCTGAGCCAGGATAGAATCCAGGTGGAGCTCATTCCGGAGAAAAAGGGCTTGTTCCTCAAACATGTGGAGTACCAGGTCACCAGCCAGGCAAGGGATCCTCTAAATCCTACTTCATGCAAATGTTTGTGTCCAGATAACTACAAGTGCAAGATGAACCTCGAAATGTGGTACCGGATTCTTGTCCTACCTGTACTTTGATAACACTGATGGTGAATCTGTTTGCATCATGTCTCCTCACATCAGCCAACTACATTTCTCACACAAAACCTAAAATTGTATGTTCTTGCCCAATTTCTGACGATTCATTTTTAATGTTTTTTTTTTTGTTTGTTTGTTTGTTTTTTTAGCGATATAAAATATCAGTTTACCGCCGCTACAGCGATTTTGATGTCTTCCATGAGGTTTTGCTTCAGAGATTTGCCTACAGAGTGGTTCCGGCAATGCCGCCAAAACGAATGTTAAAAGGAGGTAAGTCCCTACGACGTCTACAGTTACCATTGAATTCCTGCATTCCTCTCATCTGAGTCATTATTTGTCATCATTATTTGAGGTAAGGCTTTATTGAAAAGTCAGCTGTAAATATCCGGGAACCTCTGATAGCATGAGCATGTTTACGTTGATAAATAATACATATTTATAACAGAAGCTGTCATTCCAACAGGTTATGTTGTTTCAAACACGGTTACCTCCATTCATCAAAGTTAATGCCTGAAAGACACAATGAAAGCAGTGATGTTTAAAATGAGCCTATTTTAGTTCACAATGAATTATTGTAGCTCTGGAAAGATATTTATGTTAACACACATACACACTTATCTTCATCAAGTACAAAATGTCCTCTTAATCTGCCTGGCCAATATTCTAATATTCTACTGTTATTTTGAGCACATCTTTCAATGTGTATATTTGTATAAATATACATATAACTCTATTTTTTTCCCCCCAAAAATTGATATAAAGAAATTTCAGTGATCCTGTGAATGAATTGAAAGAGGACTCGCAAGATTAAAATAGAGGCAGCAGAGATAATAAAATGTATCTTTTTTTTATTTCCATGCATTATTCTGCTTGTCAAAACCCTGAGCTTTTACTGCCCACAGTGCAACTTGAATGATTCAGTCTTTTGCTATTAACAGCTAATGTAGCTTCGAGTCATTGCTTCAGACAGAGATGAGGAACCAGTTTGGTTACTTCTGTCTAATGCCACACCATCAAATAGTTTCCATTTTAAACCTCATTTGGCGGAGTGAAAAAGCACTTCCTAACTACTGTCAACAGACTTTGACATGTATCATCAAATGACTTCTCCTTTTCTGTTTACTTTTACTTAAAAAGTTAAAGAACTCATGAACTCGCGTCCCTTGACTGCTGTTGAAGGATCCTAGTTGAGGGTCCATTTCATCGCCTTTGTGTTAACTCACAGCACAGATGCATAGGCCGGAAAACTAACACGCCATTAAAAATAAAACGATCTGATCAATACCTGTACAACAAAAACTCGGCAACGACGACATCACATTTCACTCCCTTCAACTCCCGCAGTTTCGACTGTCTTTCAAAAGCCCGGCGTATGTTTATTGTCGTACGGCTTCTTGGACTGTCTGCTTTCTTTTGGCCGTATTCTTCTCCATTATAGTCTTTGTTTTTCCGCCAGCTGTTTGAGGAAGAGCCGCACGCTGAAACTGGGCCTGTGCTCTTTTTCTTGTATGACGAGCAGCAATTATGTATCATTATTAGCAATATATCCTTCTTTACGTAGTGAAATGTCATGCACAACGCTTGCATGAGCAGAGGTCATGCATGTAAACCAGTCAGAGAAGGCGGGACAAGCGGACAGGTGACCGATCGTTAAACATGCCCGGTAAACTGACGACCCGGCGAAGACTCCAGTCATGTTCAGTGGGAGCACTGGCAGACAGGTTTGCGTAAAGTCTGAATGAAATGATAGGCCGTGTTTGTCACAGTCCTGCCGGGGCCACAGACACCAGATTTTATTCTTTTTATTTCTCAGACAACTGGACGTATTGATGGCTTCTGATACTGGCATAGGCGTATTTTAATAAACAAGATTAAAAAAAAAAAATGTATCATATAAATTACATTAGTTTGTGCTGCCATTCTTGTAGTTTAAAGCTGCAGCTCTAAGATAAAGTGTTTATATGCCTGGTCAAACTGAATCTACTGTATATAATTGTGCTTTCTCTGGTATCGGTTCGCAGTCCTGACCTCTGTCTCTGAGCGCGAGTTCATTGAAGGGAGGAGACGTGCTCTTGGCAGATTCATCAACTTGGTGGCACGGCACCCCTTCTTCGCAGAGGACGAGCTGGTCAAGACCTTCCTCACCTTCAATGGCTCTGTATGTATTATTTTCCAGACTTGCCGCTCCGCTTTGTGGTCTTGGTTGTTGCGCGGTAAACATCCTCATCATAATGACCGACAGCGAAACGCTTCCTGCTCCAGCTACTCAGTGTCTTTTTCCATTCGTGCCTTCCTGAACAGGATGTCCAGAGTAAGCTGCGCGAAATTTACAAGAAAATGGGAGATGAGTTCATTACAAATAGAATCGCGACCCAAGCAAAGGTTTGTCCCAGTTGTACAATGAAAAAAAAAAAAAAAAAAAATCCACCCAGGCTATAACCCAGTAAAAAGAGTTGTGTTGGATCTGCGTTTGTAGGATTATCTCCCTGGTGACATCCAGGCTCAGTTCATGACAAGCAGAGAGCTGATTAGGAATATTCACACCAGCTTCCAGAGGCTGCGGGACAGAGCTGAGAAAATGGCAGAACGCTCCAAGGAGAATGCAACTGATCTTCTCATGTTTGGCAGAGAGCTCAGGTATTTGATTATGATGGCAATAAAGTCTCTCTAAAGTATCCACAGGTTTTGGACTGAGACAAGTTATTTGGATTCGAGTTGTCGTGACTCTCCGTGGCTGTTTGCTTGAATTGAGTTTGGCAGCTTGCGCTTGGCGTTCTTACATTCTGCCCCTGGAATGGTGCTGTTTTTCCTGCAGTACGCTTGGCTCCGATGGTTCGTCTCTTCCCTCTCTGGCCTCTTCACAAAGCACATGGAGGACCCTGCGCAAGTCTCTGAAAAGTCTGTCTGTGGAGTTTGCCGTGCTGTCTGACAAAGCTGCTCAGCAGGTACGGCCCTCAGTCCATCATCACCACCACCTGCTCTGCTGTCCAAAACTGGCACCGTGTAATAAATGTTGTTTTGTTAATGTCCTTAGGGGAGACGGGAAGAGGATGATGTTGTGGAAAAACTGAATCTTTTCTTGGATTTGCTGCAGTCGTACAGAGTGAGTCAGTTACTCCTTTGTTTCTCTACAGGGGTCCCCAGCTTTTTATGACATTGTGATGTTTGTTTCACATAGCAGGCCTAATGACGCTCACTTTATGAGGCACTGCAAAGCAGATATTTTACCCATCATAGCAATAGAATCCCTTCTTATGGAATATATGCTGATCATGATAAGCCACAACATTAAAACCTTTAACAGTTGAAGTAAATAGCATTTATCATTTCACCACAGTGTAGTCTTCTGCTGAGGAAACTCTTGATCCTGATATTCATCCATGCAGACCAATCACACGCTGCTCAGGAGCTGCCTGAAGAATGTGACAAAGAGTGTCTGCCTTGCCTCAAAAGTCTTCAGATTCAGATCTGAATCCATGGAAAGTACATGAAAAGTGATGATGCATTGAAGACAACTTTTAGCCTGATTTTCCACTTGCCGACAAATTTTTGAGTTCACCAACAATTCCTCTAGACCTCCGTTGGACTGGCAGTCACCCAGTCGCAGATGTGACCTGGGAGGCTCGCCGACACGGCACCTCTTGAGCCTGGATTTGTGGCAGGCTGGATAGACAGGACACGAGGTAGTATTTGAGATGGAAGCCTGGGAGAGTAATGCAACATAAACAAACATGACAGCGTGCACCAATCCAGTATTATCCAAAATACTATTTTCTCTTACTTCCCATGTATTTCCATAGCCCTTAATGTTGGCAGATGCCTACTTCCAAATTTGAAAAACAGTGTAGTCTGAACTTGGCTTTACTTGACTTTTCCTGGCTTATTGAATTGGATCGAATTGGGATCTGGGGAATTTGGTGGCCTGTTGAATCCCTCGAGCTCTGGAACGTTGTTCAGTTTTTGGGGTGTGGAAGGTCACGTTGTGCTGCTGGGGAGACCATGAGGGGGTGAACTGTCTGAAACAATGTTGAGTGCATTTCAAATAAACATCCACATTAGTGACGGGAGGTTTTTCAGTAGAACTTGAGAGAGATAAGTTACTCACCTGAGCTGTCAGTGGTTTAAATGTTGTCTGGTAACGCTGGCTGATCGATGTACAATCAATCTGAAATCAGTCTCTTGTTTTCTGATGGAGAGGCACAGTGAAGAGCTGTAATAGTTTATTAATCTAGGCTCAGTTAGCAGCTAAATTCTCGATATTATGCACCCTATTTTTCCATATTCTCGAGAACTGAAGGCAGCTTTAATCCACTGTGATTTCTCCAGGATCTCTGCGAGCGCCATGAGAAGGGAGTACTCCACGAGCACCAGAGAGCGCTGCACAAATACAGCGTGATGAAGAGGCAGATGATGAGTGCCACAGTGCAGCCCAAAGAGCAGGCTTCTGTGGAGCAGCTGGAATCCCGAATTGTGCAGGTGGTCTTACAGTTTCTCTCTTTCTACTTTTGCAGGCTGTCTATTTGAAGTAATTAAGCACTTTTTAGTGCCTCCAACATCCATTGATTGCAAGTAAAAGTGAGGTTTTTATAAACAGTTTGCATTTAAAGATTTTTCTGTTCAAGTTTTCCAATTTAGAGGAATCAATAAACATGAAATCTCTGTACATTTTAGAACTTTTCACATTTTCGAGCACGGTCGCCTCTAATACTTAACAGTATTTACTATTCCTACTTTACTATTCATTGGATATATTTTACTTAATGAATGGGAGCTACGGGGAATAAAGTGAATCACCATTTCACACATGGGTACAAAGCTGAGAGCCACATTTGATTTAACGCCAATTAGCGTCTGTCAACTGTGTGAACACTTGTCTCTGCGCTGGTTTTCATTTTGTGATTTAAGTTCCTCTTGGTCATTGTGGTTTGTTTTTGTCATGTGTTCACAAACTTCAAGACTCTCTGCCTTTAATAATATGAAATAACTGCTTCGGTTTGGAATTCAACAACTGTTCTTTCCGTTGACCCTACAGCTGGGCAATATATGCAATATATATATATGATATGAGAAGGGCAGCACGGTGGTGCAGTGGTTAACATTATTGCCTCACAATAAGGTCTGGGGTTTGGGGCTTCCTGTGTGGAGTGTCAGTGTTAAGTGTTGTCTTTTCCTTGTTGTAAAGGCTGCGTTACAGTAAAACCATATAATTTTATCAGAGTGTTTTAGCTGTTCTGTTCTGCCTATCTTTGTCACAGATATCTGAAAACCTCTTTTCAGGGCTCATTGTGAAAAGAATGATGATAATCAGCCAATAATAACTTTTTTACTCTCAATTACTGCAAACATTTCAGATCGTCATCTCCATGTTTTAGTGCTGTAACATGAGAGCTTTATTGACTTCCTCTCATTTTTGGTGTCACTGTGGAAAAATTTCTCAGTCAAATAATTTTTTACAACTCACTATGATTAGAACAGACAATTTCACAAATCTTTTTTTTTTTTTCCCCTAATTCTTATTGTAATAGCAAGAAAATGCCATCCAGACGATGGAGCTGCGTAACTACTTCTCCCTGTTCTGCCTTCATCAAGAGACACAGCTTATCTTCATCTACCTTCCCATTACATCCCACATCCTGGGGGCTTTCGTTAACTCCCAGGTCCAAGGACACAAAGAGGTGAGGCTGTTTGTGTGGAAACTTTATTTTCTGCAGTCCTGTATTTGCTGTTCCAGGATGGTCAAATCGGTTTTAAATTGGCTGAAAGACCTAATGATGATGGACAGCAACTCCCGAGGGATCATCTGCTCATCCAGGAATTAAGATGGATTTTGTTTTGCATGAAAAAATGAAATTTCCCATATGTTCTTGCCTGTTTATTTACAGTATATTTAATTATTTTTCACACAGCTGCTAGTACGTTAACATTTTTAGATTGCTCCAAGTTGAAATGTTTCCTGAATAGGATAACCTGCTTGAGCTTCATGAAGATGAATAGAAATGACTTTTTTTTTCTTTACAGATGGGAGAGGTGTGGAATGAACTCCAGCCAAAGCTTGGGTGTCTCTTTGGTGGAAGTAACGGATTGAAACCCCAATTCTGAAACCTTAAAGCAAGAGGTGGAAGGCGAGAAACACAGCCACTGATGAGGATCACAAACTGGACAATCACTTCTGTTGTGAGCTTCAGAAAAATGTAGAATGCACCTTTATTCCTACTGCAAAGTTGTTTATTTACGTAATATACATTCCATTCAATGAGAGGCTCTTTGGTGTAAATTGCTGGTCGAGTTATCGACTTATTTAAAGCCTGATTATATAGCATAAAAGTGGAAAAGACAGTGGGCTCAAAAGTTTGCTATTTCATGCTCTGCTTGATGAAATCATTTCCATTTGCAAATCAAGGAAGGAAAATCCTACAATGATGTTTTATGAGAAATCACTCAGCATATCAGCATTGAAGGATGACAGTATATGATGTTTTCCACTTATCTCCTAAAGCACCTGTTTATAACTCAACAATTTTATACACTAATATAGTTGAAGAGAAATAATTCTTACTGAAGGATGGATAACTTTGAAACTCCAGTTGATTTTTTTTTTTTTTTTGGTTTTACTTACTGAATGATTTTAGACCAGTGTATTTTTTTTATACAGATATCAGGATTTGTAGCAGCCTATTTTTACATTTTTATGAACAAATGTGCTATTTCAGTCACTGTTTATATATTTACTTTAATGTAGAGCAACGTCTACTTCAATGCAAGATTCCTCTTTATTTGATAAGCTATTTTGAGAGGTCTGCAAGTTGTATAACAGTTGAAAGGGCAATTATTTAGATTTCATCAAAAAACAAAAACCTCAGGCACCAGGGGCATAATCTCAGCAATAACATTATAAGCTATTGTTTATGGAAATGCTGCCAAAGATATTTTTTGAATTCACAAAAAAAACCAAAACAACACAGCTTTGCAAAAAATCATAACAGGATTCCTACTGTTAAAAAATAATCACTGCTTTTGTT
Source organism: Mola mola (assembly GCA_001698575.1). Lineage (NCBI taxonomy): Eukaryota > Metazoa > Chordata > Actinopteri > Tetraodontiformes > Molidae > Mola > Mola mola. The sequence continues at coordinate 567,376 of KV751374.1, read as the reverse complement.
AAGATTTTTAGCCACATCACTTAATATTTTTCAAACTTTATAGAGATGATTTACATTTGAGTAATATATCTGGACAAATGTGAACAGATGTTGTGGAATTTCAAAACATTTAAAGACTTTATACTTTTCATATATTTAGCAATAATGCACACTTGTGTCTAGACATGTAAAGTAAAACCTATTTTTTCCCCCCCCCCTGAATATAAAAATCAAAAAGGGATAAAATGTGGGCTCATGTTTCAGAAGTTACCTCAGAATTAACATTTAACAAAAGCAACTGATGTTGAGCTGAACTGATGATATGAAATGATCTCAAACACACCAGATTCTGTTGAAATAAGTCATGCCAGTATGAAGACAAGAGCTCAACATTTATTTCACGAGGAAACTATATTACTGTACATACTGTATGAAAAATTTGTTTTGCAATTTAAAAAAAAAAAAAAAAAAAAAAAGCAGGAACCAGGTAAACTTGTACAGAATAAGATACCCAATAAAATGACTAATGTAGATACTGTAAATATTTTATCCTTAATCTTTCCTGAACTGTTTAATCTCTCAAATTACAAAAATGTCTTTTTTTTTTTTTCCTCCAGTATTTATGTTTCAGTAATTCTACACACACACACTCTACACGTACAGTTAAAAGCTAATCTGCTGTGTTTCCTCACACAAATGAACCAAACGATTGAAACTGAACCGTATGTGTGAAGTTAAGCAGTAAGACGTTGGGAATGTTGTGGGTCCTCTCACAGTTCCTTCACTTCCTCCAGTGTGTGGCTGAGGATCACATCGTGACCCTCGAACTTAAAGTGGCCAACAAATTTCTTCTTCTGCAGTAGCAGGGGGAACCACATGATGTCATCTGGCCACATTTGACTGAAAGGAATCTGGTGACATTCGAACCACTGAGGCCTCATTTCTAGAAAACAAAAGAGAACATGTACAAATTGCTATATAATCTAGTTTAGGATGTCAAAGAATTGTTAAATTTATTACTTTTGACACGGGATGAGGAAGGGGGCAAAAATCAACAGCTGTTGTGGAACTTCAAGTCAATGTTGTGCATTTTATAAATACAAATAATCCCACATTGTGCTTTTATGATGGAGCATAAGGACCACAGTGAGAGGGGGAAAAAAAAAACAAAAACTGAAATTCAGAGACTTGAGGAATAAAGTCCTACATTTATGAGAATATACTCAAAATATGAGAATAAAGTTGTAAATTTATGAGAAAAAAAGTTGGAACTATATGAGAATAAAGGTAAAAGGAAAAAAAAATCAGAATTTTAGTCGGTTACATAAGAGGACAGACATCAGAAGAACAATCCCCTGCAACATAATGAGGAAGGTGTGAAGTCGTACTTAAGTACAGGCTTCACAAACGGGGAAATTCTTAATCTTTTGGCACGTCGGTAGCACGTTATCAGTATCAGGACTTTGAAAGAATTTGCGAGAAACTATGTTTGACTTTTTGATGTTGGCTTTTTTCTCGTAAATTTATGACTTTATTCTTAAAAAAAAAAAAAAAATTCAAATCTGTAATGGTGGATCAAGTAAATAAAGTGAATTCTTCGACATCACCGCTTGCTCTGACTGCTCATGAAACTTCAATCAATAAAGTCATACTTGTGTGTTCAAGTGTTTAAGTTCCATTCTGAGATCTCTCCTCTTGTCCTCCACACTCTTTGTTCCAGCACTGACATCCGACTCGCGAGCTGCGCTTTGCTGTGTCTCCTGACTTCACTCTGCTGACCTGC
>KV751374.1:521386-564308 GCA_001698575.1 Mola mola | reverse complement strand
AGCTGGCATGTGAGATACCATATGAAAATATGCCAAAGGTGGAGTTCATACCTGGGTTGATTAAACTTTTTCTTACAAAAGATTCTAAAAATCTATAAAAACTATATTTCTGGCCTTTGACTGTTAATGCTGAGTGCATCCTCATGTCTGCTCCTAACGTGTACCTGAATGTGAAGGTGGTGGTTTTATCTTTGCTTGCCGACACGTTACAAAGACATCTGAGTGAAGTACACAACAACCTGCTCTCTTTCAAAATAACTCCTTTAAGGCGTCCAAGGACGAGGCTGATTTACCTCCTCGCAGCATCCTCGATGGTTTCCCCGGGTTGCACTTTGCCCCCGAAGCCGTTCCATCTCCCAGCCCCAAATCCTCGCTTCTTCATGCCGAGCAGCACCCTGCCCGGCTGGACCACCATCACCAGGGTCAGAAGCTTGGAGCTCAGCATCTCACCTGTCTGAAAAACAAGACGTGAACCGGCGTGAGTCGCAAGGCCGCACCGAGTTTCCTGTGCACAGCCAGCAGTGTCCGCAGTCTTACCGCCTGTGATATAATGACCTTTATACCAGATCAAAAACAGAAAACACAACGCAAGTTCTGGAAAAAAGTCAACGAAGCGACGTGCTGCTGCACACAGGAGCCCACGTTGAAAGACTCCCGCGCGCTGTCACGTGACGCGCTGATGTCAACAAGGATGGACGTCACGCCTCGAGTCTGATCATGTGATACAGTCTTCGTCCCATCGTTTGTTTGAAAGACAGCGCCATTGTGCTTCCCTGAAATACGTTCGACTAGAAACTGCACTGTGGTATTAACATCGGGTCGCTGTTTGGAACGAGGGGTGGGCGTTACCAAACGTTCCAGTGATACCAATACTTCTGGTCCGAATATTAACGACGATACCAATATTCGTAATCTCTTAGATGAGCTTCGGTGGCTGGGAAGTAAAAAACTAAATTGCAAATTGTGAAACTCTTTTACTAAATACAAAACAAATTCACAGTTTAGAAAACACATTTCCAATCTAGATAGTTTCTAAAATGTAAATGTGTAACAAACTTCGTGAAAACATTCGATTCTCAACTGATATATACAATAAAAGAAAATTGCATCTGGCATTTATTACTAAGCAAATATGAATGCAATTAAATGAAAATATACTAACACAAGAAAAAAAGGACTTTATAAAAATATAAAGACTAAATACAGATTTAATAAATAGATATAATCAAAATTATGAATAAAATAACTCAACAAAATGCTCATGTAAGCATGCTACGAGGCTCACGGTGAAAACGTTTACATGCTGTTGTTCTGCAGTGGTGTAAAAAGTATGCAGTGAATGTGGAAAAGTACAAAAACTATGTTACAAGAAAAAGTAAGTATGCATTCAATTTGTAATAAGGTGTTTGAGGAAACGTCCTTCGACTTTGCCTCGGGTACAAACTGTCAGTATTTTATAAACAAGGGGACTCATATAGGTGTTACGCACAGTAATTTCATTTGACCAATGACGAGATGTATTTCCACGCACGCGCAGTTTACCCTACTGCACGTATGAGTGTCCACGGTCAAAACAATGTGGCGGCCGTGTCAGAGGAGATGCGTCCACTCCTCCGTCCGCCTGATGAAGAAGTTGGGGGGTAAAACCCCGGCAGAGCAGCGCTGGGTGCTGCGGCAGCTCAGAGACCCGTACGTCAAAGCCTCCCACGCCGAGAACTTCCGCTGCAGGAGCGCTTTCAAGCTGCTGGAGATGGACGACAAGTTTCGACTTTTACAACCGGGCCACAGCGTGGTGGACTGCGGAGCGGCGCCCGGAGCCTGGAGCCAGGTGGCGGTACAGAGGGTCAACTCAGCCGGGACAGGTGAGACCACAGAGTAAAACAGAGAGAGTACACACGCACACACACACACACACACACACAGACACACACAACACGCACTGTATGTGTTTGTTTTGTCACTGTTTTGTCCACTCCTGTTGATCTTGCCTCATTTAAGTTCATCAAAAAACTTGTTCTACTTAATCTTTAACCATCGTCAATTCTATACATTTTTGACTTCAAAGAGGGAGAGAAAAAAAATTACACCTTTTCTGACTAGCAGTTATTTATCACTATTTGACAGATTTTGTTGTCTTCTAATTGTTAAAGGACTTAGACCAGAGGTTGTGTTACTGAAGGATGTTGATTTTGCTGGGGAACTTAAGAATAAGAAGAATAGTTTTATATGCTTGTCAGAATTTTATTTAGCTCTAAGTGTAAGTTGTTTTGAAATGTTATAGCACCTGTTGCAGTTTTTAATAATAAATGTCTATAAGGGGATAGAGTGATAGACTTTGGCTAGAAATAACTTTCTATGCTGCCGAGCTCTACAAAACACAGGCAAATTAATGGGAATTTCTCAGCACCTGGCTGGGGGGGAAATAAAAAAGGAAAAAAAACAACTGCAGAATTAAGGCTTTGTTGTGAGGTAAATATATGATGGCGTGTGATCGCTCCCAAAATTTTGTTCCTTAGTTCAATACCTATGCACATAAAACTTCATGAATTAATAATTTTTGAGTTATGTCCAGATCCATAATCCCGATCAACATCATGACCGCCACATGCCAAATTTCATCCAAAACCTCCTCCAAATCTGTTGACAGAGGTAGAGAACATCTTCATCAATATGACAACACAACCTAACGGAGACGCGCTGTGGCACCGACAGCACTGATGTTGATGTTTCCCGGGGATACTGAAAAAGTGGGACAGGCTTGTTTTGTGACTGTCAAAGTTATTGAAGTTGGCAACTCAACGGTGGTGTTGAAAAATAAACTCTTATACAGGTTTTCCCTCTTTAATAAAAGTAATTGCAGAATGCGACGTCTAACAACAGACGTCTGACTCATGGCATCATCATATCAGATTAAAAGAGAGAGATTAAAATTTGTATTTTAAGGTGTCCCTCACTTTTTTGTTTCCCATATTTGTTATGTCACTTGCAGTTGTTTTTTCTGCTTTCGGTTGTGTTGTGAGTGTTTCCAGCCCACATGTCAAATCGATGAAGACGTTTTTATGCCTCTGCTGATGACAGCCAGGGCCGAAGGCGTGATGTTCTCAGGTGTCCATCTGCCCGGGCCATTCTTGTGAATATCACGCATCAATATCTCAAGAACGGTTTGAGGGACTTTCTTCAAACTTTGCACAAATTTCCACTCAGAGTCAAGGATGAACGGATTGGAACTCATTGGTCAAAGGTCACTGCAGCCTCTGTTTGGCCACACTTGTGAATGCAAAAAACAAACAAGAGAACTCAGATTAAAGCTACTGTCGATTTGCTTTGATTAGTTGACCTTGATATTTGAAGGTCAGATGTCAAAATTTTGTGAGCACAATATCTCAAGAATGCATTTTGGGATTTTTTTCAAATTTGGTAAAAACCTATATTTGGACTTGAGCCTGAATTGGGTAAATTTTGGAGGTCAAAGGTCACTGCAACCTTACATGTTGTGAGATCTCTGGCCATTGATAAAGTGTTAATAGAAACAACAACCTGGTCTCTACCTTCCCAAACAGGCTCTTGTGATAAATTCAGCCAAAGTTTTTGCTGATATGTACCCTAATACTTAGAAGAATTAAGAAACATATGACATTCATCACTACCTTTATCCAACCTTTTAATTTTAGTAAATTCAAATACTACTACAACTCACAGTTTCCTATATCCTTATTTACTTGTGTTTATTTTATACAACAATTTGACTCCCACATACTTAACTAGCTCTGTAATCCAAAATATGCTCTTGAAGCACTGAAAATGAAAAGATCTCTGCCAAGCACACTATTACAAAACCACCCCAGCCTTTCTTCTTGACCCACCACTGCATTTTCACTGTCCATTTTTTATGCCTTGTGGAGGTACATAACTGCCAGGTGGCAATTTTTCTAGTCAGCCACCATAATCAGCCACCATCAAATTGCTTTGTCATATCAGACATGATGAAAGCAACTGGTACAGCATAAATATCTCAGTTTAAATGCATTCTTGCTCTAGATCCAGAGTTACCATCGGGCACAGTCGTTGGCATTGATCTACTGAACATACCACCTCTGGATGGTGCCCACTTCCTGTCCAGTCATGATGTCACTGACCCCAGCACGCACGCCAAGCTGCTGGAGCTGCTCCCCAACGGCCGGGCTCACGTCATCCTTAGTGACATGGCGCCCAACGCCAGCGGTTTCCGAGAGATGGACCACGAGAGGCTCATCACAATGTGTCTGTCGCTGTTGGACTTAGCTGAGAAGGTTTTACAGCCAGGGGGCGCCCTGGTTTGTAAATACTGGGACGGGATCCTCGCTCGCACACTCCACGAGAGACTCTCGAGGGTGTTCGGCGGCGTGCGGACGTTAAAGCCCAACGCCAGCAGAAAGGATTCGGCCGAGAGGTATTTTTTTGCCAAGATGTACAGAAAGAGAATAAAATGATCAGATGTAATTTACTTTGTGTAACTTAAAAAGAAGAAATTCAGATAAGATGCTTTTTGGAAGGCACATGGTATATCCTCAAAGAGAAAAGGGTGAGTTATTAACTTTGACCGAAAGGTGGCAGTGTTGACTCATCAGTGAGGCTCACTGCTGCAGGCAGAGTCACGTTACATCCCGCTGGTACAGAATCTTATCCCTCAAAACTTATCACAGTAGCAACAGTGAAATATGTAAGCCCATGTTAGAATGATCAGCGTGGCGTTCCTCGAGAGCCCAGTGCTGTGTTGCTCCACAGTGTTTGTTCCACAGTCAGCTTTGCATTTGCTTTGTCATAGAGTCATTTACTAGTGCTGCTTATCCTGATCATTTGCACTGCCAGCCATGTAGAAATATGTAATCAGTCCCTCATTGAGAGCTTATGAAGGAAAAACCTTCCTGTGAAAAATCACATGAGAGTCAGCATGACTAATAGGAAGTGAGATGATATTGAAGCTCGGCACGCTGTGAGGCTCCGCTCTCTTAACAGTGGAGAGATGTTCATTTCCTGGGACAGTGTTGTCAGCTTAACAGACAGATTTTATTTGTAAGATTCTTTAAAACACTGGAAGCTTTTTTGTTTGTGTGTGTCTGAACTTTTTCACATTGATCTGATTCTGGTCTGATCAGAATTTACAATGACTTGTGATACAATAAAAGGATGTTTTTCTCTGAGCTACATTCAGAAAGACACAACATATATTTAAAGTCACAGAGGTAAGGGTTCATATTATTTTCCTTGCCCATATCCCTATAAAATCATGTCTAACTTTTGTGAGAAAGACGAGTGAAACCAACCAACCACCGCCTTCTTTGATACAGCTCGAACATGGCTGTCAAAATACATACAATATTTCTGATGCATTTAGGTACAAATAGTACCAAACAGTATTACTGATTGCCAATAAGGACTTTTTATTATTTAGATATTTGGACACGGGGATGCGGGGATCCCTCATCATTCTCTGTCAATTCTGTACCGGTTGCTTTAATTAAGGTAAAATGCATCCAAAATATTACAAAAAAGACACTTAAAAGTTGGTTTGGATAACAATGGACCTTAACTCACCCTTCGATAGCATTACTAATTTTTTGAAAATACAGGACTGCCCCTGCAAAAGTATGAGCAGTGGACCAAACCATCTGCAGTCTGGAGCGAGGGGGACCCACCAGATGATCCTAGTGGGTTTTCCATACCAAAAAAGTTAGTCAAACTGGTTCTGTGCCCATAGTCCCCCCCCCATTTTAGTGCCCCGAATTGTTTGTCCCACCGTTCACAGTCATGCTAACAAGCCTGATGAGCTACACTTGCAAGGATGTAATGTATTATGGATGTTTTGTATAAATGGAAATAACCTTTTGAGAGCCTATAAGAGCCTATAATAATTATGTATTGTTCTTGTATTTAATAAATACAACAAGAAAAATTAAATCATTGCAGCGTTGAACTTTACGGGAGTCAATAAGTTATTTTGTGGCATTTCAGGGTCATGTCACAAACAAAATCTTTGCTCCAGCTTTTCTTACCCCCCAAAAAAAACTCCTTCAAAATATTTATAAGATGGTGAAATTGTGATCATCCCACAAAATGGCAATTGGAAGCCTAATGAAGTCGGAATTTGGCTGCAGAAAGAAGAGATGGTTGACATGGATAAATTAAACGGGCAGATATTCAGCCTTTCTGCAGCAGGAGTGATGAGTAATACAGTATAAACTGAAACATTCATGCCTCTCGGTAAAATGAACCACCTTGAAGGAGCGCTGACCTCTGAAGATGATTGTTTGGAGTGAGTTTGGTGCGGCCGTGTCTGTTGACGAAGCTGATGGTGAAAGATGTGAACAGATGACCAATTTTACTACTCATTACTTGTTGATTATAGAGCTCCTTTCTTTTTAGTTTTAAATTATTCCAAAAATCACTGCAGGATTTATGTAAATTCCGCAGTGAGCACTCAGGGTGCGGGATGAATGATGATTATCTCACAGGTTAATTCATTCTTCTCTGGCCAGCTGCAGGTTTAGTTGTAAATATTGGTAAATTAAGAGCAAAAAATGTTGGAGAGCTGCGAATTTTAAATTCAGATGGGACAATTAGATGTAATTGCTTGTCCTGATAGTCTGAATTTGGAAATCAAACCAGAACTGCATGTCTGTATGGACTGATATGTTAATAGCTACATATGACCAAGACATTTCATTGTCTGTTTTCTGCCGTTTATTTAAAAAAAAAAAGTTAAGATCAAATTATGAGGATGAAGATGACAATCAGCTGTCAATTATTGTCACATTAATCAACCTTGAAATCTCTGAGCACATAGGCAGGCACCGTCTTTGGAAGGAACGTGGTTGTATTTAAAGGTTATTACGACTAAAATTGCATCCATTCGAGTTCTTATTGGTCACATCTGCCTCGTGATTTGCACTGACTTTATCCGCTCTGGCGTCAAAGGTATGGAATCAGAATTGAGTTGCTTCACCATATGCATGCTTTTATGGAAAAAAAAAAAAAAAATATGACTGCTGGACAAGATGTAAAACAGCATAAAAACAAACACTCTCCAATATGAACACAGAGGTAAAGTCTCAAATGGACAGGAAATTAAAGAAATGGTCTTATCATTTCTTACCATCATACCATTTAGTCCCTTGGCCGACTTGAGTAGCCAAAATGAATTGCTCGCCCGACATCATTCATTATTCCCTGAGTCTGTCCCTGAATGTAAACAGACCGAGCCGAGCAGACATTCACTGACACAAAGTAATGGCTACTATTATGATGATAATTTCATACCATCAATGCAAAAAAAAAAAAAAAAAGAATCAGAAATCTCTGGAAAGCATGACGACTGCAGCGGTTTTTGCTGCCACCGCTCTCGGTCAATGTTGCGGCAAGCCACTTGACATAAAGACATTGGGACATTTGCCTGTAAACAACTGAGTTTCTCACAAGTTTCTGTTGAAGCGTGCAATTAAAAATAATCATGCCTCCTTTTATTTTAAATATTTGCAACACTTAATAGGTGACGTCTGAGCTGATGAAACAAGCCCTTTAAACATGAGTGGAGCTTTAAACCCTGTGCAGCTCATGAATAATAGTGCGTCATTATCATCCTTTGAAGACGAGAGACCACTTACCAGTCTTTGCAAACACTCCAGGTGTCTATAGTGTTGGATCTTAGCATGTGTCCCACGATTCAGCATTTTTCAAAATGCATCCTTTATTGAACCAGGAAGCTCCTATTGAGATACAATATGTTAGCTGCCATGTAGTCGTGGTCAATATGGCAGCATAAAAAAGAAATTAACTAAATGAAAGGAGGCATGTAACAAACATTTACAGCATAAATACAGGACAAATCACAAAAATATACTGAAAACAGTAAACAATTCAACAGACATACAGCAATCAGAGGCTAAACAAATCATGGCAGTTATGGAAAGCAGCAAATTTGTTATTTTAACGTATTTTTAAGCACGTCAAGAGAAGGTTGGAACTCCTTCCGTGCTTACAGGTGTGAAAGAAGAAGACAGATTTAGAATATGTGGATACCATAATAAGATAGAACTGTACAGCACTAATTGGCTCAGTGAGGCTTTTGCAATTAAACTTAACATACAAGTTTCAACAAAGTCCATTTAACCATCTAATTATACTCTAAAAAACAAAGTCATTGCTTTAACTGTCTTGGCTGTCTTAAAACTGATCCTAAGTTTACTGAATTTAAAAGGAAAATCTGAGCTAAATTTGAATCTCTACTCCAACTTGTTTGAACAACAACTTTGTTTTTGTTTTTACAATGAACAGTCTGCCGCAGAGGATGAGGTATTCATTCTAGCAGTGTTTTATATTATTTTGTTTTTTAACCGTTAATAAAAACGTCTTGGTGATTGTTGATGTGGATTTGCTATTACCTTGATCCTTTTCCTCATTATGTATAAACTGTATAATAAGGAAAGACAATAAAAGCTCTAGTTATTGGCAACTGTGGAAAACAATTATTAACTGGCATCAAACTGTGAAGAACTGCCGTTTTGGATTATGCAACTTGCTCTGATGATATACATTTTTGATTAGAACCTGGTTCAAGGTGTTCAGAAAAGAAATGACTCAAAGGCCCAAACTCTCTGTGCTTTATTGGATTTTTGGGGCCCTTTAAAGGCCAGTGGCAAATAAATAATGCAAACCAAATTTTTATTTTGAACCACAGAACTAACCATTATCTATTGCAACAAATAAAGTAATAAAAAACATTTTATTTCTTGTTGCTAAAAAGTAAGTTGTTTCCAAATGAAAACTAATAGCAAAGAAATTCTGCATATATCTTGATATAAATGAAGCATAGAGCAAGAGGAGAGCAGATTCACTCGACCGTTTCAGAGTCTGGTTCATTGTGTTGCCTCTACTAATCGTCTGTGTTTCCTTTATATAACAGTTTGTTCCATTGAAGTGTCAATTTCAATCAGAAGGCAAAAAAAAAAGTTGTCTGACACCCAGAAGAACTAAATGAAGCAAGCGACAATACTGAACTGTCTATATGATACATTTTCCTTATTCGAAATGCGGTGGCATTTTAAACAAAGCGATGTAAAGTAACGCTGGGTGATCACTGATATTGTGGCTTTTTATAAACGATCTTTGCCTTCTTGTCAATAGTGGACAGAAGAGAGGTGACAGGAAACGAAGGGAGAGAGAAGGAACGTCACGCAACAGATTCGAGATGCAGATGTTGCGATTACGTCAGTGTCTCTGAAACCCCAAAGCTATCGTGACCTCGCAGTGTTGCTGGTCTGCTGAGACGCTGTTTGTGATTTTGGACTACACAAATGAACTTGACCATTTGTAGTCAAATGTTAAGGACTCTAATACAAAAACACATTCTCCTCAATCACCAGCAAAATATTCTGAATGAATATTGGAAACTACATTTGTGGTGCCACAGTTTAGGCTGTGATTGCACAAGCTAAGAATGTTTGTCAAATCCAAGACCTAAGAAACATTTCACAACATTTAGCATCTCAGGTAATGACTGAGCCCCCCGGGACTATACTGAAACAGTGATCAGCTGGGGAGTCTTTTGAATCATGCTGGCTCATTAATCTTCCTAAAGATGCTGAAAGTAGAGCCTGACATGGTAGCTCTGTGGGCGCCCCTCGGGTTCATGTCGGCACAGTATGTAGAGCTGGCTGCACAACCACAGGTGCTGTGTTGGCTTTTGTTATTCTCAGGCAGAATGGGGGACGGATCGGACGAGCTGTCTGCGCTCTCCCACGGTGCTCTGCAGCTTGTTATGGATGACTAGTCTCATTCCTGGAAAGTGCATAACTTCACCTTTTGGGGGAGTTGTCATTCTACCAGCAGGAGAGGAACACAGCACTTTTGGCAAGGCATCGAACGTTTCACTCAAGAGTGAGGAGCGGCGGGAGGTTGATGAACACGGAGGGAAAACATGTGCTCGCCGCCATACGAGAGGATCGATTTGTTCTTGTTACCGTTTCAGAGTATCGGTTGATTCAAGCTGTAGATATTCATATAATTTGTGAAGAATGTGTCTTAACCTGTAGGACTTTTCTATTTCAAGATGGTGTCGAGAAGTGGCGTCAGTGTTGCCAAAACAATGGATAGAAAAATAAAGCAACACTCACATAAAATGCTATGATCCCACTCATCATTGGGCGCGACTATTCCGTGCGTAAAAACGGAAACGGATGTGCTCCCAGGAGAACAAAAAGCGTTTCAAGTGAACCATAGAAGAAGCTTTGTCAGTATGTAAGTTCTTGTGGTCTGGAGAGACAAAGAGTCTTATTTGTATGAAAATTAGAAAAGAGTGAAGAGAAAAAGAAAGATGGATGTGTGTCGCACACAGGGCCGAGCTGGGTTGTTGGCGAGTGGTGAGGGGGTGGCCTGATGAGGCGACGTGCAGCACCTGAGTCCCATTAACTCTCTATATCTGTCGTCTTCTGCCTCTGCACATCCTGTGCCCGCTGCCTCTCTGTGTGGTGCCTTCACCTTTTGCTGCGTTTAATGAAAATAGTGTTTTGCTGCCTTCCTCCGCTTTTCATTTTCTGTTTCAGGTGCTGGATAGCCTCAGCAGGCGCCACCATTTTGCTAAACTTCTTCTTTGGGTCAGGAGGCGCCTCCCTATATGAAGGACGAGCGGCCGCTCTATTTTATTGTTTTGATATTGTTTCAGAATTGCTGTATTGTCCCTTCTCGTTCATTTCCTACTGTGCTCCTTTGGTACTGTGATAGAAAAGGGGGAGAGAAAGCAAAAGCTGCAGCCAAAAGAAAGCACGTTGCCTGGAAAACAACTCTCCGGTTTTCCCCAAGGTGTCCCTGTGGTGCGAATGGGTTTAGTCAGGTTTGGTGAAAAGGGAATGCCAGGTATAAGGTATTTACTACAACTAATACAACTATTACAAAATCTATACATTACATGCTTTCTTTTTTATTGTGAATCAGCTATTGTATTAGAAAGGCTGCATCACCTGCCCCCCTCCTTTCACTGCTGGCAATGAGCGATCATGACTATAGAATGAGTCAAAGCGGCTGAGTTATTGCCTGAGCCATGCTTGGTTGCACAAACTTCACAACTTGAATCTCAGAGCTGCAAGTGCTGCAGGGAACCTCATCTAACAACTTCCACATTATATTTTACTATTACAATATTACTGTGTTGAGGGGGGTGGGGGCGTTATTTCTCTGTCAGGCAAAGTGACTTCTTTGAGTCTTGTCATTGAAGAGATGCTGCAGAGAGGTGCTGGTTGTTTATCAAAAAATAACTATAGGATGTAGCTCTCTCTTAATCCATGAGGCGTTGTTTGTATGATGTATGTTGCTCACCATGGTGGCTTAACTGTATCTGTCAGAGAAGTGATATTTTGCTGCTCATAATTCTGACTTTTACATATTTCAAAAACACAGACGCTCATAGTTATGTCGCAGGCTCTCACGAATTCATCACGGGATAAATATAACCTCATCTAGTGTAATCCACAATCAAGCACATTTCCTAAAATGTTAAGCTGATTTGGAATTCTTTTTATTGCTAACATCCCCTTTGCTCCTTGGAACCAACCTACACATTGAAAGAGGAGGACAGTCAACCATTCCTGTCCTTATGACCTATAATACACTTAAAAAAAACCCACACACTACGTTTAAACCACTGAATTTGATTTATCTTAATTACATGTGAATTATTCACCTAATTTTACGACATAAAAATTAATTGTAATGGATCATTCAGTGTTTTTCTATCATGTATAATAGTTAACTTTTTATTCAACTTTTTACTAATTAACTTAAGTATGATTTATTGCAAGAGGCAGGATAATTAACATCAAATGCATTCCCTTAATGTTCACTTGAATCAACCCATCATGTTTATGTAATAATTAAATAAACATACACACACACACACACACACACACTTTACAGACTCAAAAGTTCCACATAAAAAAGACAGAGCAAACCGTGAAATTATTTATGCATAACAGAATCACAATAAGTATACCTTAAGTTTTTATTTTTGTAATGCCTTTAAAATATGTTATAACTCTTCTATTCCCAATTTTCCCTGCATCAAAATATGGTGTTGTTATAGAAAGCTGTATGCCTTTATTTTTTCTCCTTGCTACTGAAACAACCTCTGTTAGAACAGTCGTATAACCGTCCTACCACCGTTTTCACATGGCGATATAGAATAAATTTCCTTGATAAAGTCTGAACCCAAAACTCATGGATTCTAATAGTGAAAAATCACCATTGTCAAGGCGGCCAAAATGAAATGGTCTTTCATCAACACAATCACTGTACAGGTCACTCTGTCCTTGTCTTCTTCTCCTTTTAGTCCCGATAAACTGGGACTCACATTTATAGCAAAAAAGCATCTTACACATTATTATGTTAAAGTATGTAATATTCCCCTCATCATTTTGACATTTAAAATAAATGTCTGGAATTGGCACATCTCTGATGTAACGTAATCGCGTTGCAGTTTTTTGCCTAAGGATTCTCTTAGAAATAGATCTGAAAAACCTCGGTAAGATGAAGTTGAAAGAGAAAGATCTTTCTCAGCCATCATAGCTGAATACTGCAGGAAGAGGTTTGTTTGCACGAGTCTGACGCTTGCAGCGTGACCACGAATGTTTCATACCACTTTGACGATAATGTGGGGCAGGAGTGGGCTCATAGATGTATCTTATCTCCTGGTGGAAATGATTTCAGGTGGAGTTGAGACACGGTGGATAAGCAACTGTGAAGGAGATAGAATTATCTGCTCTTGCTGTAGGAAGAGGAACTGGTCGCTCATTCCATGTGCTTATGCAGACTGGTTTGATATGCACTTGGATGCTTTGCTTTTGACATTGTGACCATTACATGGGATGCATCAGCATGCATTAATTACCATCATAATCACTTTTGATTTGTTAGCCCAGCACCTTGGCCAGATGTATATACAATGAATATTAATATCTACATGAACCCGTTTAACTTAAACACAATACCTCTGCTCTTGGATGGAAACTTTGCTCACAATGCGGGTCCACAATTACGAAGTTGGTCTGTTGCATTGGCCTAATTTATGTAAGGCATGGGATTATATAAAACTATCCCTACCAGAATTTACATAACGCATGTGTTCATTTAAATAACATATATTAATTAAATTCTATCAGTTTTAACAAAGGTGAACCCACTCCTGTTACCACTCATTTCATGAAATGTTAAACTAACTGAAAACTTCTTTGGACTCACACATTCATCCCTTCTTTGGTGGTCTAACTTTACATCACATACTGGCAGCATTTTAAGGTGACCAATACCTTGTTTATGGCCAAACAAGTTACAGGACTTATCACGTTTCAATCATCCATAGCTGGGCTTTGCGCTAACTAGCAAACGTTAGCATGGCATCATGCTCAAATAAGATGGTGACCATAACGAGCATTGATACTGACAGTAAATGTAGGATGTTGTGTGTAGTTTGCAAACAACAGCAGAATCTGCAGTATGAAAAAAAACCCCCTGGATATCATACTAATTAGAAAAACCTCCAGTATGCGTCCCAAAAGTCTACCTCATGTACGGTAGCCCAAAATGCACTATGCTGGCCTCTCTGCCCTTCTCTACTGTTCCATGTTGAATGTTCTTGACTTTGAGAGTGATAAACTTTCTACTAATTCTTCAGTTGATGTTTATATTATAAATTATGTTTTAAAATTGGTTAAGGGATGGTTAAAAATTATACAACCTACAGGTCCTAATAAATCAACTGCAGTCAAGTCATTTGTCAAAGGACAAACTCCTTGAAAACATTGAATATAACTTGAATATATACAATTCTTCCTCTAAGTCTTCTTAAAACCATTCTGGTGGGAAATGGACTGTCAGATTTGAAGTATTGTTGCGTTTTGTTGGTGTTTTCATGTGAAAAAGATTGGCTGTTTTTCTTGACAGGAGATGCGATTTGAATGAATTAATGAAACCAAAAAAATGACTAATGAAGCAAAAGGTCTGACCTCTAGTGGGGGAAGCTCGTCTAGCTGGATAAATGATCAATGTGGGCGTATTGTCAGTTTGCATCAAGAGACTTGGCAGCATGCTGCCAGAAACCAGAACATTCTTGTCTGGTAAGACTGTAGAAATTAAATCAAACTCCTCTGCTGGTACATCAGGCTTTTCATGTCATGAGCGGAGGAATATAGCTTCTGCACTTACATTTGCTGCAGAGCCAGTTTCAAAGTTCAGCTTCAGACTGCGGATAAGAGGCATTATAGTTACTGCCGGATAAACAATAACTATTGTGCTTCCCAGCCAAAGCAGCTATTACTACCAGGCTCTCACGCTGCTCTTAAGGCTGCATCCATCTGTCATGTCAACTGTTACTGACAATCACTGTCAATGCCGCTGCTTGCCAGTCCTCGTGAGATTTTGTGGCTCTGTTGTTTCGGCTATAAGAGAGAAGACGAGTCGCTGTGAAGTGGGCGCTGTCTGAAAGTCATGGGAATAACATGTCTCAGTCCTTTTAATGAAGGGAACTTGTCACAGTAATTGGCCTTCTTTATTTTCTCTGTGTTACAACGACGCGCACTTCACCAGCCGACTACATGGCTTACAAAAGAATTACGCGCTTAGGAAATGTAAGAAAAGTAAAGCTTTGAATTAAGCAAAGTAGTGATGCAATCGAAGCAAATCATGAGGGAACCTTTGGTTGAATCATTAAAAACATCGTCCTTCAAGCTGTGTTATAATTTATACTAATGCCTCTATTTCAAACTTTATAGCAGACATAAAAAATATACCACGTAATCTGAACCCAGCATAGCTATGCAGCAAATATTATGTTGCCAGGTCTAAAAATACAACTCGGGATCAGGTGACTGTTTAGCAAACAGAAGGGGTCATCGATTGAGGTTGGGGCTGAAGCAAGCCCATGGGAGCAGAGCCGAATGAAGTGAGTTAATCAAAGGAACAAGTTGCAGATGGAACATCCATATTATTGATGTTCCATAAATAAGAAGCATATATCTTACCTTTCCACTGAGCATTTTCAGTGGAACCTTATTACAGCTGGCCAAGCCAAAACACTGATGGTGCCCACTGATACGAGTTGGAGTCCTGATGCTTTTCTTCTCTGCGCTTGGAGGAATGTGTTTGGTAGAAAAATGTGTGATGATAATTGAATACATTAAGGCGTGGGTGGATTAAGAGAGAGACATGTGAAAGGACCCCCACTCCTACCACACAGACAGTTGTGCCATTTGTGTCTTTGTGTGGGTTTTGTGTATTTTGTTAACTCGTTTTGTTAACCTGTTGTTAACACGTCCATGGTTTATGTACAACATTTAGGTTAAGGATGTCTGCTTTCATTCTACGTAGAAAAACCCAAGGAAGCAACCCTGGGTTTTAAAACTGTAGACGCAAGACTTGGACATTCTGATGCATCAACTTGTAGGTGACCTTGTTCTTCCTCTTCTTCCTCTTCTTCCTGGGAATCCATGGCTCAATGCCCCCACTCACAGACCTACAGATTTTGATGTGCGCTCCTGGTAAGTGCACGAAAGTTTAATGCTGCCCCTCCTTCACATCGTTAAGTGATTGAGGGCTCATTTCGAACCCTTTATGGCCACTTTTGCTAAATCTGCATAGCTGCAGACTGTACCTAAGGGAATCACCCAGAGTTCAAAGCGTTGGCACGTTAACCACGGAGTTACCATACCATAACAGTGAAGAATTTTCAGCTTCACAAACTTGAGTATTCCAATACTGTGTTCCTCAAACTATATCCAGTAATGCACCTTCGATCTTATTGTCAACTCTGTTCATTTTCATTAGATGTAACCAACCGAGGTGGGAATGAGGAAGCCACAATCCTCTGGGGCCCACAGCCTCAATTTATGTGGCATTGTTGAGACCTCTGCTAAAGCCCATTCAATCCCTCATTGGGGACGTGAAGAAGCTGTTTCCAGACAGCGGCTGTGCTTTTTTGGAAAGCAGCAAGCGTTGGCTCGCTGCATGTTGTTGAAACACTGCAGCCTGGGCCACTGATAGCAAACAAAAACATGATTTGCCTGATTAATTTGAAGCTTTATTACTCAAGAGTGAAAGTTTATATTGCTTGCAGTCATGGCGATAAAACAATTGCTCCACTGCTGCGTGTTGAAATGGGGCTTGTTAGTCAATAATGCCACATTTGCTTCACATTTACTTCAGGAAAACACAGTCAATAAGAGTGGGAAAATAAGAAAAATAAATAAAAAAAAACAACAATGAGAAACAAAACAATAGCAAAACACAATGTTGAGTAAAAAGTACAAATGGTCTGTATCACTGACCTCATTAAACTGGCCACACACACACACACACACACACAGACCTGAGCCAGTTCATACAGGGTAGTTGCCAGTTTATGAGTCACAGCGTAGTTATTAGGACAAAACAACAAACAACTACAGGTTGTTTTTACATGGCTGGTTTTAAAAGTCATTATCGCTTTGCAGGAAACAGTTGTGCTTCGTGCGGAGACCACTTTAACAGCTTTGAGTCATTTGCATATTCAACCATAATTAGTTTAACTGCAAGCTGCTAAGTGCTTCGGAGAGAAAATGCGTGCTGCTGTTTGACTGGATGTTTGAGGTTATGCTGAAAAAAATATTTGGTTAAGGATAGATAATGCGGGGAAACAAAGGCACACTTTTCCAAACGAGGTTATGGCTCACGGGTTTAAATGAAGCCACTGCTGCCTTAAAATTAATGTCATGTTCGTGCTGAGGACATTAGGAAAGGATGCTGGACCCAAATGTAGACACTGCAGGAGAATTCGGCCCTGTCCATGCTAACAGGGGTATTTTTGTAAGCAGGTAGTTTTGCCATCCTTTAAACAAGAATCCCGTCCACACGTTCTTCATTTAATAAGATACCTGGTAGGTGTCGATATTCCTCACCTCGCTGATGTCAAACACATGAGAAGAGCAACACAGTGAACTGTTTCCCCTTCAGCAGAAGTGGCTAAAAACATGGCGAAAAAAATTTCATTTATTCCCACTTATTTGACACATATAATCTCTGACATTTGATCAGAGAAATTTCTGGTAGAAAGTAAATGTAAAGGGGACTCATTTGTGTGGATAGATGTTAAAACGACATTAGCCATTTTTTCTTCTGCATTCTCATTATGGAAAAGAGCAATGGGCACGTGCGAGTTGAGGTGTGATGCAATCCACCCTTTGCTAACATCTCCCCCCCTGGTTACTGTTGCTACGTCTGTCAAGCTTTCGCACCCGGATGGATTTTTCAGCTATATCAGTATCACATTTCTTTGTTGGTAAATATAATTTGTTGGCAGAGTTCTGTGAATGAAGAGAACATTAAAATAGAGGGAAAAGCTCACTGGTCCCAACGCGAGCGTCAGACTCCCCACGTCTTTACAATTCACATGAAGGATAAACATATACAGAAACAGAAATATTCTTGTACAGCAGGGTAAGTCTATATATCGTTTAATATCATTTTCGCTAACGTTAAAGGTTTATTCACCTTTGATGGATTAAGCCGTTCCTGTGGAGTTCATTCGGCTTGGGTTTGAGCGCTGGAAAGGCCAAAAATTTAACACTCCTAAACTTTTTGGTATCGGCTCTCAGACTTGCAGGACTCGTAAGCACATCTCTTCGGCAAATTAGCTTCTGGTGAGCGATTGACAGGCCTCCTGCGTTTTGGGTCGCTAACGTAGGATTGGACAGTAACCGTTGTAGGGAGGGGCTTGGCAAAATGTCAGTTGTCATCCCAAATGCTCCGTGTTCCATGTACAGATGCATACACAGTAAGGAGAGTTGTTAAACACTTGAACACTAGAAGCCGTTTTGTAGTGACCTAAATAATCATTTGTGTAATGATGGGACGCCCAGATGCGCAGGAAAGTGTCTGTTTTGCAAAGGCAGAGGGAGCCGGTTTGTGTATTGCACAGTCACTAAATACAAACACACAGTCATTTCTCGGGAGAATGGGCTGGATTGTTTCAGTTTTCCCTGACCTCCGTGACAGACTTGAGGCTGGCGAAGAAGTTCTCATATTCGGAGACTGTTTGTTGAACATCCCCACAGTGGTAGTGTTGCATTCTAATCAGGCTGACCGCAGCGCCGAACTTGAAAATAGCTGCATCCTTCAGCAGGTGGGTATTTGTGGTCGACATGATGAGGAAAGAAAAGGAAGTAACACAAACGCAAGCTTCTTCCAGCAGCATGTTTTCAAGTCACTCCACTTAATTCACAGCTGAAACGGTATGAGCACACTCATTGATTATTCCTGAGCGACTGCCTTGTGTGTTTTCAAGAGGCAGGCAATCTGTGTCTGGCCCAGACGGTGCTTTGTTGTTCAATGATATGCCGAGTCTCTCGGTTCATCTGAACATGCTGGTCATGTAGCTGAAAGTTGTTCCTCATCACAGTGTTTACATGACCTCCAACTGCACACGCAGAGTGCTTCTGTCCATCTTGTTTGTGGACTGCTGTTTATTGTTCACATGTAAACATCGTTGCACAGACAGCAACTGCAAGTTATGAAAAAAAACCCCCAAAACAAAACAAAAAAACTCAAATGGACTGAAATGTCACAATGCATCAGTGTAAATGTGGACAGTAATAGAAGTAGAACAAGCAGGAGAGGATAAAACTGATGATCTGGTGGCAAATTGTGGGTCTCCGAGTACTCAAGCGTCGTTAAGTGTGCAGGCACCGCGTGACTCTGCCTTCATGATTTTAATGTGCATTTGTTTTTAAATGCCAGTCAGAGATGATTTATGTGGATACTTTGATAGATGTTATGTTGAGATTCACTAGCAGAAAATCAAGTGGCGTTATCCACAATAACATTGGAATTAGCATCTTCTCCCTCATCATATTGGATGTGCAATCAGAGTGACAGCGGGCGAGTAAACTGTCATCAGGTAGCCTGTCTCAAAATGGGAGATGAAAACAAATTTACTCCGGTTGAGCAATTTCGTGTATCACCTTAATTGCATTTTTTAAATCCTGTGAGAAGTCTGCACTCAAGTCATTTCTGTTAATATGTTATTTAAGACAGTAATTATTATTTAAGGAAATGCTCTGGTATGACGTTACATGGGGATTCTAGGGTTGGGGTTTTAAACTTTCTCCATTGTTAAACTTTATTGTAGAGATTGAATAAGTCATTATTACACAGGAAATCATTGCTTCTATGTTTTGTTGTAACACAACATACTGAATTAAGCTCCTTTGGTATAGTTTGTAGTGCTAAAAAGTTACAAGATATGGGAGTTCAGAGCCATTACTGTGACCGCCACAATTTCTTAACAGCAATCATTTAATTAAATATATGGCAATTAGTTCCAGATCGGCTTACCAACCATGTGAGTAGCATAGCCTCACCCCTCATGTCATATTGCTGAGCCGGTTATTCAGCCCATTATGAGCTTCTGCTTACTGCTGGTCCTACGCTCACTCCCTCTCTCTCCCTGCCATCCTCCTCTTCCATCATTGGCCAGAGGTGCTGATGAAGGTCCTGCTGCAGCAAACGTGCCAGTGAATTTAACACGTTTGGCAGCATCTGCCTGAAGGCCCAGCTTTTATTCTCCCTTGTCTTTCTTTATCTTTTTGTTGTTGTTTTTGTAGTTTTTAAAAGATGTTATTGGACACTTTCAACGAAGCGAAAAAACCCAAAACATTTCATTGGTTGGTCGGGGAAAAAAAAATCCATAAAACCAAAACATCTGTGCAGGGGCAAAAGGCATGTCGTCTGGGGAAAGAGCCCGGGCTGTCAGATGGCCATGTCACTGCAGGAAAGCCGGCCAATCAATCTGCCGGCCTGCCTACTTGCACCACGTCCACGTCCTCATGACAGAAGTCAACCTTCATATTACTTGACAAATTAGCAAGCCACTCACTCAACGTGGATAATGGAGCCGGAATTTCCCAACGCTGACATGCTAGGTTGTGGGTACTGACCATTGACATAAATAAAGATGGATGATGTCGCCGTTTTCTCCCCACAATAAACAAGAAAACTAAAACCCAAATATGATATATTTGTATATCCTATGGGATATGAGTAACGATGACATCATCTGAAGCCGGAGTCTACACTTCAGGAGGCGGAGCTTAGGATCCATTACTGGAACCAGCCACTCATCCCCAGCTCTCATGTCGTCCATCTTCATATACAGTCTGTGGTACCAACAAATGCCTTTTAAAATCACAGTGACGTTAACTTCACCACTGACCACAATCAGCTTCACTGCAGCAGCAGCTACTGCTATTGAATCTATTGAGAAAAGGCTTTACTTTTGCCAGAAGATGAAGCTGAATATCTATTTTGGTTTTTTTTTCAAGTTTCAAACAGCTGTCGAATGTCACGCTCAGATTTTTTAATGCTTGTTTAAAATACAAACTCACTTCACCAAAACGTGACACTGCAACACTAGGAATGCATGAGGTCCAAAACATAATACATTCAGTTTTATTGTCATTCAAATGAAAGAAATAACATGATTGAAGCATTTAACTTAGTGGTTTATTTTGTATTTATTATGAAAATACTGATAAAAACTAACAGAGTTTGTGGAAGGTGACTGGCAGAGTTACAGTGGGGGGAGTCCTGAAAGCAGGGAGTCTGCACCTGTACGGATTCACAGCTTGTTCAATCATATCATGGGGCAGGTCTCATTATATAAAAGTATATATAAAATAGCTATGTTCTTTCTTCTTTATGTGACTTCTGCTGAGTTTTAGGACGGGTTGAAACTTGATTCTCATTTTACAGAGACAGAGTTGAATAACTGTCATCACGGGTCAGGTTATAGTCAGGGTGCCTCTGACCATAAAAGCCGGAGGAGTCGACTCCTTAGGTTCTCGCTGTCTGAAGCGTTTTGCAGCTCATTTGGCTGTGGCACATTATAACGTTTATATTTTCCATCAAGCCCAGTCGTGCCAGAGATTTACTTGTGCAATATTTCTTTTCGTGCAATAACAGAGAAAATGAAACGTTCATCCATTTCGTATGGAGCCTTTAATAATCCTTTGGAGGTAACAAGTGTTAGTAAATGGACCAGTTCCCAACATCTGATTTTTTTAAAATCATCGTCACACCTAAACTCAATTTGCTGTCCATCATAGCCTGAATTCATCTGTTACATCTTCTAAAAACCCAGTAAACAAACGCCAGTTGAATCATCAAACATCAAACTTCAAAAAGGGAAAACAGTGAAGATGGTGCTCTATTAAAGCTTTTTATAAAAGCCAAAGCAGCCAAGAAAATGTCTGCCAGGTATGTCTACGCTTGGATTATCTGAGACTCTCAAACTTTTCCTTCAGTACAGCTTTTTTGTCTTTCGTGTGTACAATTTTGGACTACGTGACTTTTGAAGGCCTTTTTAGTTCCCGCAGCTCTGCCTCCAAACGCGTGCAGCCAGGGCTGCCATGCATCGGATCAGGATCAGTCAAATCTTCTCTCTTCACAGACTCGTCTTCAGCTCTTGGGTTATTTTTTGGTGTCTCTGCGGTGTATACTCAGGAATCGGTTGTTTTTTAAGCACTGTTTTTGTCTGCCCTTGTATTTGCAAAGCTCCCGCTGCTGAACAGTGGAGCAGTGTTCCAGACCAGAGGAGCTGGACTTTTTCATTTGTCTTTTGTATTTGTGTGTTTTTTTTTATGTGTTTGCCTGCTGACTGATCAGTAGTTTCTACAGGCTGAGCTTATTTTTCTTCTGGATGCTGTTTGCCACATTCATTGCGATGCTGTCATGATGGGAGGTGAAACTGAAGTATTATAGTGCTCTGGGCTGAACTGGTTAAAGGACATACAGTATTTTCTTTATGTGTGGTTATTGCGGTCTTGCTGTTTTGTCACGGACAAAAATGCTAAGGGGAAAAAAATTGTAAAGGATATAAATGTTGTCTTGCGCACATGCAGGTTCAGTATTCCTTATAATTTTACTTGGTGCTTAAGCAAAATTTCATTTCCTGACAATAAAGAAGTAGCAATGCTATTTTTCACCCAATCCAATGTTACCTTGAGATAGTGAGTATCTATAACTGCTCAGCAAATGATAAATAATGTCTTTTGATTTCTCAACGCTCTACTGTAATATACTTGAAAAAACATATACGCCTGAGAAGGTGGAAGAAAAGTACATTTTTTGGAATTCGTGCTCCAAAATACAATATTTGTGTATTGTTTATAGCACAGGTGCATGATTTGACAAGTAGCTGTTTGAATGCTCTTGAAGCTGCTACTCAGCAACATTAGTTGGTTATTTAATAATTTGCTATTATTCTGTTTTTGTACATGTTTTGATACATTAACAGAATAATACAATATAAATAATAAAATACCACATGCCAACTTTGAGCAAATGTTGACCTTGAGACGACTACTGTTAACTCTTGCGTAAATGTCAGGGAAAATAGTCATTAGGAACCTTCCTACTGCACTGCTGATTTTGAATAATTTAATTCTCTGTTCACCAGCTTTGACTCTTTGAACAATCAGTTACTATTAGTATTATTACTACTACAATGACGACATACTCAATGAGCTCAATACCATTGAGCTGTTGAGTTCAGTAAATTGTCAGGATGCTTTTGAATAAATGATAACACATACGATGAAAATAGAAACACAATACAGAGCAGGTACAGTAGTTGTTTCAGGTCCACTCATTAATAATGTTTAACTTAACAGTAAGTGAATAGATGATTCTCTATCTGTCTTTAGGTAGAAATAAAAATATTCAATAATCAATCATTATCATAAACAATGGTTTAATCTTTCCTGCGCTGCAGCTGTCAAACAAAGCTTTTTTTTTACGCTTTTATCATCACGTTTGGTGGATTACGGTGAGCAGTCAAAAAACATCAACAACAACAGCAGCTCAACTTTAAGTAAATTTGTAAAACTTCATCCTTTCAGAATGAAACCTGTGCAGTTAAGTGCATTTTCTAATGATCTCAGGGCCCGTCCCTTTAACTCACAGCATCTTTATCACTTTTCAAACTGGACTGAAGACACACTATCAGTCTTGGATCCAAGAGCGATACAGGATTTGTACAGGATTTAGGAGAAAACAGAGACCAACTTGAAGAATTTGTGTCTGTAATTGCCATACAATTAATGAGTGGACTAAAACAGTTTGTCCCGCAGCAGTTTCCTCTGCTTTGTCCTCCAATTCAAGCCCTATTAGGTTGCACCTAGATTCAAATGGCACATGTCCTTTGGAAGATAAACATTCCCTTTGTCAGTCATTGCTTCTGGCCCTGTAGTTCCTGCTTGTTGTGGTGTGAAGTAATCCCCAGCGTATTAATTACTCCCTCCTATCAGACAGGAACGTTTCATATTTTTAAATGGAAATATTAAAATGTTTTTTTTTCATTGTTAATAACACATTTGTACAAAAAACATTTTGTACAGGAATTCATTTAAGCTCCACTGAAGCATAAATTAATATGAATGTGGACCTAAAAGTTAAAAAGAAGCGATGACAGCGTGCCTGGTTCAAATTTGCAGAAATGCTTGGGATATGTTGGCCACAGTATTTCCTGAATAATACTACTACAATTACTCAATAAACTGCGTTTATTGAGTAATTTTTTTGATGACTGATGACAATCATGAGAACTTCTTCTTAAACATAAAGTTTTTTTTTTCAAACACTCTTTTGCAAAACTCTTTTATGAGATTTTAAAATGATTGATTTTTTTAATGTTTGCATATTTACAGATTAACATACAAAACACAATCAATTTTGATTTAATTAATCTTCCATTGACAGTAAAGGTGTAATTGTAGCTCACACTGTGGTTTCCAGCAGATAGTCTCAGCTGTCAGAAGCCACTTTGTTTTTTCTTTTCCTCTGGCAAAAACTACAGCAATCACCCAGACTTTTAGACTAATTCAAAGTTATAGCAGGAGTCAAACATTAGATAATCATAATGGAATGGTAATGGTTGCAGCAGACTTCAAATCTCTTACTTTCAGGTTTTAATGTCTGCCGGATTCTATCGGAACACGAACTGGGACCTCGCTTTTTATAACAAGTTTTTTTGTTTGTTTCGAGGCTGTGAATAAAAGCGGTGCTCTAAAATGTCTTCATATCACCCAGCAAAAGAAAAGCAAATCCTTCAACCTCTAGAATTGCTGACATCTTATTAGCAAAAACCTAGCCTTGTATTTTGCTCATTGTTGGCCTGTCAGTTAGTGCTTCACAGTTTTCAAGTGAATGGAAAAACGTATATTTTAGTCGATTTTGGAAAAAGTGCTCGTGGGTAGACAAGTTTCGATAACTTTGAGAGTCACAAATTGTCTCAAAACAAACGTGTCCAACATGTGAATCACTTTTGTTTGTGACCTCTTCTGTTTTGCGGTGTGCTTTTCTGTTTGGTTGTGTTGAGATTGTTTGCTGCGCTTGGGTTGTCAAATAAATGAAGACGTTTTATTAATTTGCAGTGTGCTGACCTCTTTCGGCCGCACTTGGGTTGACACAGTTGCTTAATCAAATCTGTCATTTCTCTGATGTGATTTTATGATGGGAATTAAGGTTAAAAAAACATTAGAAACTAGATTTCACATCAGCACCTGATCAAAACTACGCCCTGAAACACTCAACGGAAACGAGAAGGAACAAATATGGCAAAGCAGTTACTTCTGTCATCCGCTCAGGAAAAATATTACATTTTTAATTCAGAATATCAGTAGGACCTTTTAAAAAAGCTTCACTGTCTCCTGGAAGCCCAGTGAAGTTTAGATAACTACTTTGTTCACGGTTTGCTGGTTTATTTGTGGAATCTGAGAAAAGCTGAAAAAAAAAACTTACAGATATGCTCATTTTAATGTAAAAATGTTAGAATGACCACTTTTCACAGTGTAGAACCCCAGGTGTGGTAAAAGATAACAGTGCTGCAGCACTCACAGGCTGAGTTTACAAAACATGGGTTTAAATGAAGAACAAATCCAGCTTTCATTGGCTTTATTTTCACTTATTCTGATCCCTGTGATGCAGACATATTCAAACTTGTCTGTATCACGGTGCCAAGTCATGACTATCAGATCGAACTTGCTAGATGATGTAAGTTTTTCTACAGGAAATTGTGTTGTCTGGACTCTTTAGGGAAAACAGAGCCTTTTCCCCCTGCTATCTGCTGGTAAGAACTACACAATTCCAAATAATCATGGAGGGACGCAGGCGCCGCAAAGTGTGACAGATCTTTGTCATGATGGCAGTGTTTACATTGAGTATGCTGCTATTCAGAGAAGGTCAGTGCATGATAAAACCTTCTTAACTGGAGGCCAGACATAGTGTGTGCCTCAAGTAGGTCTGAAACAGACTGGAAAGACAGGTTACAGACTTCTGACAGCTATGTTATGCAATGCAGCAGATAAAATTATACATATTTGTGCGTTATGATTGACAATTCTACATTAGAATGTGGGTCTAATGGCATGTTTTGTGATGTTTTCATTATGTAAAGGGCTTTTAGAGTCCTGGGTTTTTTCATTAAGATGTCATTATTACGCAACATCAATTGTTCCCCCACTGGATCGATGACAAAAGCACATGGAGGTGGATGAAAAAAGGAACCACCTGATGTCGTTAACGGCTAATGTTCGCTTTATCTTTTTTCATGCAGACGTGTTTCGTTTTCTTACTTCCTTTTGAATTCCCACAAAGCTGACTAAGCACCATGTTCTCTGGGTGAGAAAAACATCTTCCGGGCATTCTCGACTGGAGTGAGGATCTACAGTAATCTCGGGAGGCCTGTCATAATTCTGTAATTCTTGATGGGATTCATATGCTGTAAACTATTCAGACTGAGCGTGGCAGTTCCAAAAAGAAAACGCAACATCAAAGCTAAACGCCTGGGTGATGCGGCACCAACACATCCGAATTAAGGTTTGTTCCATCCCTCTGAGACATTAAACACTTCTCTGTGCAGCGACTAAAACAGGCCTGCGTCACCTTTCTCTGATTTCAGCATGAAGACAACTAGAAGAATAACTTCAAGGACCTTTAATTGAATCTATTCAATTGTGGCTTAATACCCTTCTGTACTTTACTGCTCTTTGGCGAAACTCTGAAACACCAAAGCAATCAGATGAGAGAAGTTGTGCCTGATATGAAGCCCTGGGATGTAAATGACTTTGGCTAATTGCTGCATTTAGACACCTAGTGCGGCTGGAAAGAGGAGAGTAATTGGAAGGAAGGCATGAGGTGCGGATACAAAGCCAAAGGATGAAGTGTCTATTAACTGTTATTAGAGTGCATTATTAAAAGAAATGTGTTGCATGATTTTCACCACGGATAATCTATACATACTGAAACTACATCTGTTAAACCCTGTGCTATGCATTTATAATGTGTATACATTGTCACAGATGCAGAGTTTTTGACACTGACTTTTTAATCTTAAATCCCTGTCTTGTGTTTGTTTGAGGATAATTTGAACATCGGAGAAAATCCTGTCAGCTCCTTATGGTTGTGGATTAGCAAAGGCCAGAGCACGTATTGATCATATACATTCACTCAGAAGAATTAAGAATAGGCCCACTTTGATTTATTTCATACATTTTGAGAAGGCGTTTCACATGAATAATATAGAATTTCTACAGTATAGGTTGTTAAATTGTGGTGTAAATGAGAAGTTATACTGTGCCTATAAGTGTCTTTATCTTTCGCTAGTGTAAAAGTCAATGAATACACAACTGGCTAGTTCGCGCCACATTTTGATATAAAGAAAAGGGCTGTTATATTCTCCAATATTCTTTTCTATTTATATCATTTGACTCCTTAAGTTAAAGTTGATAATCTGATTGTGGACATGTTATAGTAGGCAGATGACATCTTGTTATTTGCTGAACATGAACGTGATTTGCAGAGTATGTTGAACATTGTCGTGGAGCGCTGCTGGAAATTGGAAGGTTAATGGTAAATGTGGTAAATGAAGACAGAACACAAATAATACACATTAGCCAGAAAACATTGGAGGGAAGTTAAGTTGTTTTAATCTTCTTTTTGTAATGTAAGGATTTGCCTTCAAGCTGGATGAGCATATGTCATTTAATGAAGCTGCTCAAGTCTTCAGCCCCTTCAGCAGGTACTGCAGAACACTATGAGCTGGTAAACAATGGGAGAATCTTGGATATTATACGCAACTTTGCAATTCAAGTTTTTCTCATGTTTGGGTTTATGTGACCAAACAAGCTGTAATACTACACCGCAGAGCTGTCAGATAAAATCAACCCTGCTGTGGCGTTATGTGAGGATATGGGGTGGGAAACTCCAAACTTCAGAAATAAATGTCAAAAGCTGCAGCTTTGGAATAGACTTGTGAGTAAGTCTGATCATGAATAGCAAAGGC
This sequence comes from Mola mola, assembly GCA_001698575.1. Classification (NCBI taxonomy): domain Eukaryota; kingdom Metazoa; phylum Chordata; class Actinopteri; order Tetraodontiformes; family Molidae; genus Mola; species Mola mola. Next base: position 536,917 of record KV751374.1, on the reverse strand, counting down.
GATGAAATCATTAATGTGCTTAATGTGCTTGAATGAATTGTCATTTTTTTTCTTCTCCCATGTGTGAGTTGGGTGAAAATGAGGTTTACTTTCTGTTTAATTGTCCAGCCTCGGAGGACATAAGACATGAGCTTTTTAGTGAAAGTCATGTTTAATACGGAGCATAATTATAAAAAACTCGAGTTCTTCTGTAGGAATGAAACTGTTTTAATTGCTGATTTTAAACCCTAGGACCTTGGGAGAGAAGTCAGGATATTTACTTTTAGAGTGTGTTGATGTAATTTGTAACGCTGTAATGCAATGAAATGGTTAACCACTGCTCCTCTACATATTGTGCCCATGAGGGTTGGACACTGAAAAAAAATGAATGAATGAACCATGCAAGAAATGTTTTACACATATATTTGAGGAATACACATTTAAATAAAACATATTCATAATCATAATAATAAATAAAATATACTCATGCAATCTTAGTGACACATTGCCTTGCCAATAGTAGCCTGTGAAATATAAGCAAGGACAAAATCAGAAATTGGCAATGCAATGCAGGGTAGACCTTCATTTCCTATATCACTGCTGACATCCCATCTTCCAGCTTCTAATGTTGTAGCTCACAGAATTACAACAGATATCAGTGCACTATTCAACCATTTAGAAGAATGATTGAGTTGTTCTTACTGGGCCCGGAGGATCAATTACGGAGATCTATTAATCGTCTAAATGGAAAGTATTGATTGAATTGAGCATGACACAAAGATGTAAGGATATCGTTAAGAAAGTTGCTGACAGAGAATAATAAGCCTTGAGATACACATTTAAGTTATGTACCACAGGCCTTCAAAGCCACTGGAATTAAACCTCTCCTCCAAAAGCCAGCTCTGGACTGTGGCGATCTAGCAAAGTATAAATCGATTCCTAGCCTTCCATTTCTCTCCGAGATTTTTGAGAAAGTGGTAGCTAATCAGTTATGTGACTTTCTGCATAACAATAGTTTAATTTAAGTCTTCTGGTCATGTTTTTTAAAATGCATCATAGCACAGAAACAGCACTGGTCAAAATTACTAAAGACTTTTTGACTACATCAGAGGAGGGACTTATATCTGTACTTGCTCTGTTAGATCTTCGTGCAGCATTTCACACCATAAATCATATTTATTAGACAGATATCAGTTTGTTCATGTAAATGATGAGTCATCCATGTACAAAACAGTTAGTTATAGAGTTCCACAAGGAACTGTGCTTGGACCAATTCTATTCACCCTATACATGTTTCCTTTAGATGATATAATCTGAAATCACTTTGTTAGTTTTCACTGCCACGCAGATGATGTCCTGTTATATTTATCTTTGACGCTGATAAAACTAACAGGTTACCTACACTTCACACTTGTATTAAAGACATAGAATTCTGGATGACCTGTCATTTTTTTTAATGTTGAATTGGTTTTTCCTGAGGTTTCTTTACTTACCCTGTTTAGGGTTTTTTAAGTTTTCCTCACCCGCTTCAAAGGTCTGAGGGCAGAGGGTGTCATATCAAAGGTTCTGTGAGATCATTTGTAATTTGTGATTTTGGGCTATACAAATAAAATCTGATTTGACTTGATTTGATTTAAGTACTGCGACTAATGATTATTTTCAGTTATTCAGCCAATAATATTCGGGATTAATCAATTGATTTATGAGGTTTCGCAAAATTTTGAAAATCTCCAAATGGCTTTTTCATCTGAATCCCATAGACTTTGACAGTATATATACAGTATATAAATCTTAACATTGAAGAAGCTGGAAGCAGCAAATAAAAAAATAAAAAATGTCGCGTACCACCTAAGCTCCATTTCTCAAGTTCAAAGTTTGACACACACAATAATAACCTGACAGTATGTCAAGTGCGCCGGGAGAAAACTGAAATTGCTTTGAATTGCTTTGTATCGCAAAGCGCTTATGAGCAGAGAGTTTTCATGGTATGTTCAAATTTCATCTTGCAAACTTCCAAATCAATAGTTTTCTTAACACAGGAAGGTTTGGTTTTTGTTTCTTTTGTAGAAATTAATTGGCCACATTTGGTAATTTTTTTTTTTTTTAAGGATACATTGATTTACTGTCTCAATCATGCTATCTGCTGCTATAGACAAGGTTGACTGGAATCAGTCTACTAAAAAATCAGGTGGCATTGATCAATGCCAGCGGCTGATGATAATCTGTTGTGTCTCATCAATTTTTCACTGGCTACATCTGCTGTCCTACACCTTGCTACAGCTTTAATGTCCCCATCCAATGAAAATCGTGTTTCTGACCTTGTTAACATGTCCATATGGTGGTGTTTGACCGAAATTAACAGTCAATGTCAAGGCTGCGGATTTTGGCCACCTATGACAGTCTCCAAAAACTATTTGTAACAGCCTGGGTCTTTAACATGCCTAACCTGGTGACTTGCAGGGGAGGAGCATAACAAATAAATAACCAAAAACAACCTTTAATAATATCCGTTATTGGGTGTCAGTCAAATTGTTTGCGCTGGATATTTCGGTGCACCGCTTCTTTCTTTCTCTACGGCATTTTTTAAGAGATTAATGCTAAAGTCATTAATAATGTCAACAATACTCCACACGTTGCTTCACAGGCAGGTTAAAGCAAAAAACAAGAAAACGATTTGCAAATAAAATTATTGTATACAATATCCTTGCAGCACAGGTTCCATGTCAACTTTTCTAGTGAGTCAAATGTTCATTTTGGACACTGCTGAGTATGTTAACCAAATAGATGCAAATGTTTTTTCAACCTTCAAATGAAGTGACAGAAATAGATTGTTTTCAAAGTACAGTGGCGTTACAGGAGTTTCTGACTTGCTCACAAAAACAGTTTTAATCAGCAAATTTGAATATCCCTCATTATTGGTCCTGCTGCAAAAGGATAAGCTGCAGATACTTTCCTGTAAGTTGTGTTTGAATTCTATCTGTGTATTATATCAGTGGTTTTTCTTTTAAGCTTTAGATGGTATAGATGTTATAGACATGAGAGGGAGAGACACTTTGTGAAACAACAAAACCTCTTCTGTCTCTGATGAGATGAAACACAGTTTGAGACTGTAGGTTTCGTAAACAGTAATTCACCTTCTTCACCGCTTCAAGACAACAGATTATTAGGAAAAATGTAAAACGTACAGGCATAAACACTGAAACAGAAGCCTGTCAAGGTCCTATTATTGGCTTTTATCTGAATAAAGCCTGCATACTTCAGCTATAACCACTTCTGATGACTGCATAATTGGAGTGAACTCAGCTTTTTAAAGACATTAGCAGCCACATTAAGCTTGATGACTAGGTGGTGCTCAAAAACAGCAAATGTACAAGGTTAAAATCACACCAGTCTGCTCTGAAAATCGTTATAGAGAGGGAAGTGTTTTAGGCGTAGCAGAGGCTTTTCACACAGGGCTAAAATCCAGAGGATAAAAAAGAATTTAGCATCGGAGCAACAGTTTGACCTGGCATTAAAACCCAAACCAATACTTGGAAAATGCTGACATCCTCTCACCTTCTAAAGATGATACGGTGAATGTGTACGCATGTAAGTCCAGTTTTCACTCTTTTTGTTTAGCTCAGATTTGGTTTCCACAAACCCCACAGACAAATTTCTGGCTGTTTTTAAAAACTCAAACAGTAATTTTGCTGTCTGTCAGTGAACTGGCAAAAAACAATAGATTCATTAGAGTTTTTCTGTTATAACCTCCTGTCTGCCTAAGCTGGAAGCAGGGTCGATGACAGCTAGAGGGCAAAAACAGTAAAGTTGCAGGCCATATAATTAAATCAAGAGCTAGGGAACCTAAAATGTGAAGTTCTGGGGGAAACTGTGGAGTCGAGCAATAAATAAGCCTGAGTTTATTCACATTGTTTTCATTTGATCGTTTGATACATTGTTTTAATAATAATAATGGTAGCACTTTATCATTTCTTTTATGGATTTTTGTTATATTCATTTGTAATCTCTGCACCTCTATTTTGTGTTGGGTTAAATATTAATATTACCTTGAAATGAAATAGAAACAGTCATTTTTGCATTTTGAAGCACTGATTCTTTGTTATTATACACAAACTACAAGAAGGGTTTCCAGATTAGAAGTCACAAGATTAAACATATAATTTGTACAATACTACTTTGAAACAAAACAGAATGTTTAGAACATAATGGTTGGATGAATTTCAGCATTTTACTGGGAAATTACGAATTTTAACTTCCAATGACTTGTATTTTGTTGCTTATACCCTATAAAACTGTGAAAACATCAATGTGTAATACCTCATCATTATGTTATTACAATATTAATATCAACATATTACCATTTTGATTCCAAATATTGCACTGATATAACCATTTTATTGTTAACATGTTGCCAATGTAACTTGTTAAAGTATGTATACTTTAGCAACTAGTTTTAGTAGTTTTAAGTTTTTTTCCTAATTATTGCCCTGTTACATAAATTGCAGCCAAATATTACCCAGCTATACACATTGTTATTATCTAGCTATTGCATTAGTAATTACATGTCATTACAAATGTTTTTACATCTTTATTATCACATTATCACTGCCACACAACAGTTAATAAACTAGCTATAGTCCTCAAAGTAGAAACCAGGTGGACAGAAACATGGCTCTCGATATACTGTATGATAATGTTGCTATGTAACTGCGAGAGGTGTAAATAAGCAACTGTTTGTTTATTTATACAGCATTTTTATTGTTATTGAGTCTGTCTTCCATGTGTTTCACTGTAGGAATCTACTCAATGTTACCATACAGTCGCGTTGCGTTAACATTTTGAGTATCGTTAGTAGCGAAACAAGTCAATTTTTATTTCTGATGATGTGCCCTGTGCTGTTGCATTGTGGTCATTGAGCTAATCACTCCCAGTGACGGACTTCTGTACTAGAGTAATTAAAAAACAAACAAAAAAGCAAAATATGCATTTTGTGAAACTTTAGCTTCTTAATATTTGGTAAATAGCGCTTAGGATGGAAAATACTGGAGACGCCTTTAATCTAAAAGAAACATTTTTTGCAAAGCTCTCCTGATGAATGCCACGATGTAGAAATTGTTTCTTCTGTGTCGTAAACCTTTATGAAACAGCTTCTTTGTTAACACTGCAGCAATGCCAAAACAAGAATATAAGAAAATCTGTTCATGGACATTTCTGGAAGAGGTATTTTTTTTCAGCGTCTGCAAACCTTTTATGTAGAGAGTCACAAGTGTATCATTAACTGGCAGGTCCCTCCAATAAATTATCACACTGACACTGCTCCAAATAGATTATTCATGGTGCCTGATAACTCTGTGGGATGTCTGCGTAGGAGTGGGGAATAGAAGCAGGTTTCAGTGAATTAGGCTACCTCAGCGACTACCGGCGAACCGACGTCTTCATCACAGTAACAGACCTTTATTTAAGCACTCGTACATTTAAGTAGTAATCTTATGTTTTACAACAGCAGGGAAATAATGGAAATTCCATCCTCCTCCTTAAGCGAGCTAACTGAAGTGCTCTGAACCATTTGTTCAAAAAAATCAACCAAGTCGGTGTCAGAAATTCAACAGTAATTGATGTAAAAAAACGTGTGTGCCCTCGGAATCAGAGCAGCGACTAAGGATTTGTTCCTGTTCCCTTTTCGCTGACGTATAGATAATATTCTGATTAACCGTTCCTCCTCATGTATGAAGCTGGAACTATTGAATTTGTTAAACAACTCAATAAGTTGATTATTGTAATAGTTATTTCACTTTGAAGCGTTTATTTTAGTCTGTGTTTTGAATGTGTGGTGTTCGTTACCTGTGTTTCTAGTGTTTCCTGTTCCATGGATTTATGTTTTCTTCCTTTGTTGTTTGCCCTCCATTTATGATTACCTCATGTCTTTCACCAGTGCCCTGTTATTATGTATTTGTGTTTCATGCCACACTTTCATGTGCTTGTTTGTGCCTTCTGTCCCACTAGTCCCCCTGCTTTTGACCCTCTCTTGATTTGGAATTTTTAGATTGTTTGCTTGTTGGATTGAATTCCTGGTTCTGACTGGGTTTTGCCTGCCACGGTGGACATATTGAAATGTTTTCTTGTGATTTGCATTTGGACTAGAGAGCTCTTAATTGGAAATAGATAGATTGAGAGTGTTGATTTCCAGTGTATTTCCAGCAAAATATGGGAACTTTAATGGAACAAATGGAGCAAGATAAATTAGGCTTCAACCTAAACTACAAGCCAACAGAAAACATACTCGATACAGTTACAGAATTTTCTGCTTAGCATGTTTGTCTCATATTGTACAGTAGCCTTTGCAGGCATTTGCTAAATTTGTGCCAAATATTTACGTTAATGAAGACGGAGACACATCACCACTATCAAAAATATCGAGATATGAGCATGGGTGACTTCATTTGGAGCCAGTCTGTGTCGAAGTGACCGAAGTGACCGTCTCCACATCCATACGCCAGCCCAGCAGTCAGTCATGATGTTTCAATCCCTTTTTATGTCATCATATAACTAATTTTAATGAATGTGTGAAAAAAAAAAAGAACATTAATCATACTTTTGAGTGATGAAAGGACCTAAACTTAGAAGGACAGGACAGAAACCTTTGACGTAAGACTTTGTTGAGTACTTTGAGTTTTAAAGTTTGACCTAAGTCCCTCCTGAAATAATGGGGGGGGGGAGATTGAAGCCTACTGTATACAGCAGTCCACCACCAGAGGGCGCTCAAAATGCTTTGGCTTCACTCTTGCAGAGCTCTCATGTCGTCCATCTTTATATATATTCTGTTCTACCAAACCTTAATGGATTTTTTTGCATACATGTCCAGAGTATATATTATTGACACTCAGCTGGGACTGTGACCAAGCAGGTTAATGCATTTTTATCTTTTCACAGAGAAATGTGCCACAGATCTCCGTTTGTATCATCATCATTTCTATCACCTGTTTTGGGAGTTTGATCAGCTTGATTGCATTAAATGAAATAATTACTTTCTGTTTCAACGTATGCACTCACAGTATAACTTATTAGTATGCGTGAAGCATTTGGAGAGGCTTTGTCTGAGTTTACAATTACGTCTCAAATTAGCACAACAAAAAGTTTAAGTTGGATGCTCTTCGGAGGTTGTATAGAGACGCTCCCCGAAGATGAAACAAACAGGCAAATGCAGCGTGTGACACCAACACAACCGTGCAGGTGCATTGAGCTGTATATAAGGAATACTAATGTTAAACAATGTCCCAAAATTCTAATTGGGTTCCTGTTAATCAACAACACTGACAACGGGCAGGGACGAGCTCTAGAGGACTGGGGGGAAATCTATTAACATACAATATGTTGTTGGGCTTGTGGAAATAATGGAAAAGCTTCGGGCTGGGGGTGGTTGGGGTAGGTGCATTGTTCTCCTTGCTGTCGTTTTAGTTAATTGCAAATCCGAGCCCTTTAAAGTGTTATGGAAGTTTGTGCAGTTTGACAAGCTTCATGAAGACGTGCATGCCACACTCCCAATGAATTGTGTCTCTTGGTAATCCTAATTGAACATATATTGGCAAGGCGGCTTACGTTGTTTTGGCACTTATTAATAGCACACTGAAAGAGAATTCTAATGCGGTTTCTACAATTGGAAGAAGAGATAAACAAGAGTCCAGATCACTTTGGCCTGTGGAAGCCAGTAATGCTTGACTTGTCACCGCAACTCCACTAATTGGGCCCTAGGTGAAGACAGGATGTCGGGCTGAGGGACCGACTGGCTTTATTTTTCCAGATCTGTTCTTATAAACCAGCATGGTTTACAGCTGAATGTCTTAGGAAATCATTTTTACCAGATGACAGTGTATTTGTATCTGTAAAGGTTTGAAAAGTCTTAACCAAGTCTGAATTTAGTTCAGTTACAAACGGCCTTCGGTGGCATTAAAAGGGTGTTTCCTTTGTTATTTGATTAATTACATTACTAGCAATTATTACGTACAGCTTAGAGGAGCTGACAAATGTAATAAATAAAATTACTGTTTCATTTATTGTTCCTAATGGATTTTTGCTATTCTTTGGTAAGTATGGCTGCGATGGTTTGGTAACAAATGCATTGTGTGAGTAAATTCCACCCTCCCAGTTGTTCAAAAGCAGCTCTGACTTATTTTTCTAGAAATGACAAGCGCAAGATTTGTAAAAACAAGGAGCAAACTTAATTAATTTATGCCTACTAATCCTTAGACATCCTCTGCCGGAGTGTAATTGGGCGAATACAGCCTGACGTGGGTGGGCTGAGAGGCTTCGCCACTGTGCCTCGTCCTCTCAGTAGACGTAGACAACAGAGAGCGGCAGCCCCGAGGGAGGGCCGCTCAGTCCCGTCTGCTCGCTGGCAGGGGCACAGACATGTACTGTACTGTCAGTTATGTCTTTCCAGTGGCTAGACAAAACTTTTGTGGCAACATTAAACTACATGACCCCTTTACCCCGTCTCTCTGTAGAATTCTGGCAGCTTTTGAAATGTTACCCTCTCCCTGTCACAGAGACACAGTTTGTGACAGAGAGAGCATGAAACTGTTGCAAAGGTTGAGCCCAGGCCAAGATAAGTGGTGTGCTACTGTCATCCCTTGGCGGATACAGAAACCCCCTTTATTGGGCTTTCATGCTAAAAATGCCACTATTGAATAATCAAAAAAAAAAACCTATTGCTTTGGACCTAAAAATCGCTCAGGGCGTAGAGACCAAATAATGTTAAGGATGAACAGATGCCCAAAAATGCAGCTCATTTTAAAATTCAGGAAAATTATCCATGGATGAATGTGAATCTAATTTTGAGCAAACATTTTCACTAGTTTTAGTTTTGTAACTTGGTTTGCATGTTTATCAACCCTGAAACAACAATGAAGAAACTTAAAACCCACAGGACCACACCAACACACTATGTGCAAGATTAATTAATATTTTCTTATATACTGTAAAATTTACAGCTTAACGTATTGGGGTATTTTACAGACGCGCTGGATTTAAAACAATGTCTCCCTCGTGTCTTGCGTATTGGGCCACTGGCCATTGATGTTACACTGGTTGAACCGCCTCACTGTCAGGTAAAAATAGTACGAGGGACCTGATGTGACTGTGTTAAGCACTGTAAAAGTAGGGCAAAGGCCTGAGGAAGCTAAGTGGTTCATTAGGGTTGTAAAGCTGGCACCTCCACTCGGAGCTAGTTCACTGACATTCCAGGAGGCTTAGCACTTATTTCTGGGTGCATACTCCGGCTGCACGTTGGCGTTTATGTATTTACTGCGGTGTAAATGAGGTTAGGAAGTATCCCTTATTACATAAATCTAAATTCATTGTCAGGGACGGTCGGCTAATGAGTAACGGTTTGATGAACTGAGGTCCAGCTGATATTTAAGTTTCCTGTCAAAAATTGCTCCTTTAGCTGTCACTTGCTTAGTGGAATGGCTTAAGTTTAGGAGAAAAGATGTTATCATTTCATATGCAAGCAATGGGATAAACAATGCAACTATAAAGATGTTGTGGACATCTTTGAATTTAGAGCGACGCCAAACAACATAAGTGACAAATTATTCTTGTGGCCATGTGTCTTCTGATGGGAGTAAAGGAGGGATATAGAGTGTTACAGTCTGTGGATGAGGTGATAGGGTGGATGTGTCAACATTCATATGTTTACTGTTGTTTTCCCAATACTTAACCATGTGTTTAGTATAGCCATAACAACAAAAGTTGAATAAAGTTCTGGATTTAACCTTGTAATGTTCTCCTGCTGATGGAGCCATTAGAAACACTTCAATGCGACAAAGATTGATCTATCTTGTTGTTTAATTGGGAGAGCAGGTTGGTGCCATAGTGGAAGATTAAAGCATCTATCTTTAACCGTGACTTGTATTCCCATATTTTAATGCTCCAAACTGCCCTGTCTGTCCAACTGGGTTCCAGAAACTAAAGCTGACCTTGATCATAGCTTTGTTGTAGCGGCTATCAAACGCCATCCTGACAAGTTAGTGCTCATTTCTATATTATTTATACGCTCGGTGTGAGTATCAGGTTCGTAACACATGCACATTAATATCATTGTGCAGAGTGCAGTTTCAGCATTGTTAGCCTGAGTTTATGTTGGGTAAGAATCTCTCATATGGAATATTGCCCAAACCAATTAGGGTACAGTAAATCTGCATCTACAATTCCCACTTCAACACTGTAGTAGTCTTCAGAGACACACGCCAGGAATTAAAGTGTAAATTAATCCCTGCAATCAGAGGTCTGATGAAATAAGAGCTGAATGTTTCCCCTCCCAAGACAACTGCTAAGGAAGCCTTTCCGATCTTACTCGTTCTGCAAACTGCATATCAGACAGCTTCGAATCAGAAACCCAGCATGCCGGTTTCAGTCAAATGTCGCTCCTAGGAAGTGAACCCAAAGTGTGACCCTAAGTATTGACTTCAGGAGTTGTAGCCCCTTGGGACAACCATCAATCAAGGCGGGAGGACATGTACACACATATACACAGTAACCTGTGTATATGTGTGGCACTGGAAAGATCTTTTATTACAGTGGCTGAATCCCGACATTGAGTCTTAAATCTTTTTTTTTTTTAATGCAAACTGGTTTACTTTTTTTCATAATTGCATTGTTGCTTCAGAACTGCATTTAAAGATTTGTGTTGTTCATGTGTATGATGAAAGACTGGTCTTGTGATCTAGTACTAAGAGTAGCAGGAACTAAAAGAGATTTGTGGACCGCTTATTTTTTTAATAGAAAGAGATCCAAAATCCCAGATGATGCTTTTCTCGTATCATGACGACAATAATACATGTCGCACATATTGCCCAGCCGTACTTTGAATGCATGTGCACTGTTGGGCATTGTGAGTCAAACAGTCGTTTTCAATGAAAAATGACATTAGCTTGACGGATGTTTTTCAATGTACTAATTCAATTCAGTGTCTGAAAAAGCCAAAGATAGAAATGTCATATTACACTTTTTGACCTCTTGCTGGCCAAGCGTGCGTTGTATATTCCTTCGAAGGTTACCAATTTGCAAAGAAGACAACGTTTCTGAGTGTAGCCTGTTCGAAAGACGCCCGTGTTTCTGTCAGATTGCTTTTTGTTTTGTTTAAGATTTTGGCTTCGGTTGCACTTTTCTGTGCATTGCCGCTTGCCAGCTAGGTATTAAATAAGAAACCAGGGAACAGCTACAATTGGCCTATTCACACTGAGAAACACTAACAAGTATGTGTAGACATAATGAATAGATTTAGTTCAATTACTGACTGTGTTCAAATGTAGGCTCAATAAATCATCATTTTAAATACATTAGGTGGAAATGTTAATGTGATGATTACTGCAGGCAGCTTGTAAACTCAACTGATTTTAAACTGCAGTAAGGTCAGCTGCAGGTCTCAAGTCTTTTCATTGTAATGGGAGAAGTGATTGCCAGCTCAGATTCTTTCTATTCCTTGTCATTAAAGTGAGAGTTACACCACATTTTTTCACAGGTTATATATATTCCGAACATTCAGACAACAATGTATATTATTATTTCAGTTAAAGAAACTAGGAGAGCAATGTTAGCTATCTGTCTCTGCCCAGTGAGGATGGACAGGAGAGACAACTCCAACCACCGATGAGACAGGATGTGCGATCTATTTTGTGCCGCTGTTGTTGCTTGTAATGCGTCAACTTTGTTCTCTCGAGCATCTTTGGTAAGTCGATTAGTGTAGAAATAGAATTAACAAAATAACCGAAAGGTTTGGATTTAAAAGTGACTCTATTTCGATTGCGATTTCTATTTCGAAATGAATGTGCTAATGAGCAATTAACAGCAATTGTCAGCTGTAAAAGTCTGATGATTACCACTTGGATATGAGCCTTCACAGCATGATGAGCTGACTAACTTTGCTTCAAAGATGCCAAAATCCGTTGTGTGGATTCCGTGTGCATCTGTTAAAATCCCACTGAATTATTCTAAAATGTTATGTCTCAAAAATACGGATGAAACCATAGCTACAGCATCCATAAAGTAGAACAGGAAGTTAAGAAGAACCGTCAGTGAGGGGATTTACAAATACTGTTCATTTGTGCTTTGGCCAAAGGCAGATTCAGATGGGTGCTTTCAACAGAGAGACTTGTTGCCGATCCATCTTATGAGCAAATCCTGCTTTTGTAAGTCCAGCAGTGTAAAAGCAGATCCCTGAAGGTGAAGTTATGTAGATTCACTTCCTGACTGGGTGTTTGAAGCTGGCATAGGTGGGAGCTGACATCAGTATGTACGGCAACAAGGGCATCGGGGTGCTTCTTAGGGGAATGAGGTTAGTTTCCTCAAATACAACAACAAAGCCAAATATAGGAATGTTATTTACTTATTTTGTAGCATAAAAAAATATGTAATATCTGTTTATTGTGTAATAATGTCAGTCTGATGAAACCCTCGTAAATTGCTTCATTACACTTGCCTAATTAAAATGATTGTATATAGAACAATTGAATTGCTTTTGATTAGAGGGCCACAATATATGAATTACTTGCTATGGCTTAGGAAGTGGTCACAAAAGTAAAGCAACAGCATCTGAAGGTGACTCAGATACGTGTATCAACATGTTTGTCATTTCAAAGCAGAGTTAGATGTTAATTGATTTGTTTATACTTTTGCATCGGGACCACTCCAGTCCTCTCTAGCGACAGAGCAGCTTGAGGCCCCTGTGTGTGTTGCTCAAAGGCACCTTAATCAGGGAGTTGGCGTCCCTTTCACTTTCAGCACACACATTTAACCATTAGGGATTGGTTGCAAATGCTAGAAGCAAATTAGAAATGTTACTACAGCAAATCGCGGCCAGTGGTGTGTATTAAAAGACCCTCTGTTTGTAAAAGACGATTCAATTTTAGCTCTAAGCGCAGCGGTACAAAGCTTTGTTGTAAATTCTAAGCTCCAAGACAGCCATGTTGACTATGTTTAGCATTGCTCTCTCATGAGGCCATGCTTTTCAAAACGTGTCAGCGAGCTATTCTGAGCGTAATTAGGATAAAGGTGGATAAAGACATCAATATTAGGCGAGCAAGCCGAGAGGCAACAATAACGCTCAATAAGCAACATGACAATGATAATTGCTTCTTTTATCACCCTGACACTGTAACATGTTCTGATGTATTAAACTAGATTTTCTCCTCTATTATTATCATAGTGGGATTGTGGGACCAAAACAACAGAATGACAGATATGTCGCTTGAAGAAAAAGCTCCAACCGAACATTCCCGGGGTGTAACAGAGGAAAAGTTTAGAGAGGAAAAACACTACATTTGAAACAGGCTCTTATTTGTCTCCAGGGCTTCTCTGGTGTATTGGTGTGTTGCACCTGTCGGGGTCTTTTTCTTTTTTCCCACAGACTTTTATTGTTGATGACATGAAGCACCCGGGGCTAACGACAGGTATTTGTGTCCTGAGTACATTTCGCCGAGGGAGTCGTCTCTGAGCTGCGGCGTTGGCGCAGAACAGAGTGGGTGCCTTTATTTTACACAACAGTTAAATCTGTATAGAGTAGCTCAAATGAAACACTTCCATATACTTATATAGAAGTGGTTTTTGTTTGTGCCGAGCGCTGTAACCCAATAAAATACAATAAATGCAACGTGATTTAAAACATTTGTGTAGCATTATGTACCCCAATTACAGTACCTCACCTCCAAAGTGTGTTAAATGAAGGCCCCTTAAGATTTTCAAGATAATGTTAATTATCATCAATATGTATAGGCTGTGGCACTAATGAATTCCTGCTCACCCACTATAATGACCGTTAACCTCTTGATTCTTGAGTCTATGTGAATGTGATATGCCTGCTAAAATATTAATCATATCGATATTAAGATTTACAACCCCTCGCTCGACAATTGTGTGTGCAAAAAAAAAAAAAAGATTCAATTAGTGTTATTGTCTGAGGTGTAATGATGTGGCTGATGGCTCTCTTAGACTGGCTGTGCTCTGAGCTCAACGCTAACGGCACGCTAACCCGCTCATCGCGACGGTGCTGGCGTTCCGATGATAAACATGCATAATGTTTCCCATGATTTGGCCTTTGTGAGCTGATATTTGTTTGTTAGCACTTGACAATGTTAAGGCTGCCTGTTGGTCTCAAACTAATAGTCTACTCCTTTCTAACTAACTACAGATTCGGCTGTTCAGTCATTTCGACAGAAACCTGTCCCTGAAGAGATGCTTGGACCCTCATCCATCCAGATGCCGTACATGTATTAAATTATTTTGATGCTGAGAACTCATTTGTCACAACTATTTAATCGTGATCTGGCATGACAGCCAGAACAAAACATTGTCTGTCCTTTGAATTAGCAGCCAGCGCTTTAAAAACAACAACAGTTTAAGGCAAGAGGGCAAGACTAATCAAGCGGTTGTTTGTCCTGAAAGAGACCAGGATTTAAATTCAGCCCTAGCTTTTGGGCAGAGAGGGAGAGAAGACCAGATTAAAACATAGACTTAATTAAGTTGGTTCAATGACAACTTTTCAAAAGCATTTAAAAGATTCTGACGTCTATTTTCACTCAAACCATTTTCCTGTTTTATTTATATTTATTAAATTTGTAGCCAGCCTCATCGTTTCTCATTCTGACTTACAAATAGACATTATATGATATACCGATATATAATAATATAATATTTTACAGGACTTTTAGGACATTGTTGTCATAGATCTGTTGCTTTAGGGGGATGGTCAGGAAAATCATTGTATCACAGCACATTCGCAGCCCAGCTTGTCACTAAGTTTTGTCATGGGTCCCTCACAACTTATTCAAATACGCAAGATGCCTGTTGTTGTTGCCGGCTGATGCGCTAAGCCTTCCCTGACACACAGAATTTGTACTTTGAACATGATTTTGATAGAAGGGAGTATCTGAAATGAGTGTGGCCGGGAGGAAAATGTGCTATAAATCAAAGTGTGAAGACCACGAAATTAGAACGTTTACTTTTTAAAATCATATATTTATTTCCTAGCTCAGAGAAGAGTGTTAGTGTGTTAATGTTAGAATTGTGTTAACATAAAAATCACAGCTTTAAATGTTCATTGAGTCCGAAAGGATTGCGAGACATGATTTGTGCTCTGACACGATAACCAGCCGAGTTGAATGAGGGGGATGACCTTCACAAATGCTTATCAAGGGCCGGTGCTCAGGGCAACCTTATTGGGATTGGCATTCCTAATTAATGTGCTTGGGCTGTGGATTAGGAAACCTCTTTTAAGGAGCATCCATGCAATTATATTTATTTCGGGTGTAAGTCTAGAAAAGGGCTTGTGGACAAAAAGGTTGTTTGTTGAGAAAGGATTTGGAAAATGTATTGATATTCCTCCTGAAAATCCTGCCAGCAGGGAAAGTGCTGTTTGAACAATCTGGATCCTATTTTTCTTTTTCAACATCATACAACCATGAATTTACTTCACCAATTGATTGGGCGCTGCCCCCTTGGAAAACTAAAATGTTAGCTGCATGGAGTTATTATTTGCTCTTTAAAGCTTGTTATATTTAT
>KV751374.1:504160-519267 GCA_001698575.1 Mola mola | reverse complement strand
TTTTACTTTCTACTTTTCAGTGTTGTTTAGGAAAGCGGACATCAAATATACTCTAGACTCACTTCCAAAACCTAAAATGTTTAATTTAGATTATAGCCTACAGCTCCAAAAAATTACGATAATCCATTGTAACTGTATAAGTTATAATCATTAATATTAAAACAAAATAGAGGCTTCAAATATTTTAATATACATGCAAAGAGCACAGAATATGTGAAAGTTTAACTTTTTGAATTCAATTCTGACATAAGAAAATGGCTTCAGTTGTTACCAGAATATTTTGTAAACCCTCAGCATTCTCAAATTTTGAATAGTAACAAATAAACAGTGAAATAGTGTCTATTAATCAATATGGAATGATGACTGTGATGATTTTGCAGCTTTAGTTTTGATCATTTTACTAATTGACCATAAGGTTGTAAATCTTTTCTGTTTTTGTTGCTTTGCTTTGTATGTGTTTTTAAATCAATTTCTATTTTTTTTGTCTGTTTTCTGTTTCCTGTGAGTGTTTGTTTTGCCCCAAAATGACACGATACTTCCCATGGCTTTACTGTGACAGGTCTTGGGGACTATTGTTTATATAAAAGTTGTATTTTGACTTTGTGGCTGCCCAAATCGTGATAACCTGACTCCAAGTTTAGAAATGAACAGTCACAGTCTGGGGGGGTTAAGAGTCACACAGGACAAATTTTGTTTGAAATTGGGCAATGTGTGACAGACAACATACATTATATTATCTAATGTATGCAAATAAAAGTTTATGGTTGCCTTTGAAAATATATGCTTACTTTGAATTTGTTATATGTTTTGTAAGTAACTGAGAGGTGAAAAGGGGCATCCCTTAAACATCCTACTGTCGCTTCTCATTCAAATATAAGACCAAACTCTTCAAGCTACATTGCAGGTAACTCGGCTGATATCTCGGTTCCTGCTGCAGCCTCACACCTGAGCTGCATATTTTCATAGAACTGCCATGAGACCAGCAGCCGCATCTGTTGTACAGCATCTCTGACTGCCCACATTAGGATGAAGCCCTTTAGTTTTAGTCAACCATAATTTCAAACTGTCATGATTCTTATTCTTTCTAGCACAGATCGTGGCTGACATATCCACTGTTACAGTGCTGACTTCCATCTAGAAAGGTAAAACCTACAAAAGCATGAACACAGAACTGGATCTAATAATAATAGGTTGAATTACGAACAAGACATTTGAATAGTCTTTATGTTTACATTGTAAACCAGTGGCCATTATACAGTATAATCAGTTAATGAGCCACAAGCAAGTGAGAGAAATGAAAGAAAATGAACTCTTTCGGGTGAAGATTTAAAAATCTACAGAGCCGAACACACCATTTTTCAGCTTTGCGTATGTGAGGCTTGTCCGTAACTTTGTTCAGAGTGCAGTGTTCTTTCGTCCATCCTCTCCATCACGCACTTATTATTTCACTTGAGGATCATGTGCTTCTTTTAATTTGTAAAATTCCAATACACCGTCATACGCATCTCTTTCCATTTCACAGAGCTCCATCCTGTTGTGCCCATTGTGGTAAACATGACTGAGTGGTGCTTTCAGTCCCTGCTCCCCTAATGTGCAACCAGGGAGCAACTCCAAACTACAAAGCACACAGTTGTGTAGTATTTAATGTGAGTTTGAGACATTCTTCACTGAGAATACAGCCAATAAATGCAGCGTCAACAAGAGTAATAGTCTTATTAAGTGCTTATAAATATATAAAGAGGTGTTTGCCTTTGATTTATTCAATTAATTGTCTTGAGCAGATCTATTAAAGTTTAGATTACATGTGAGGAAGAAAACATTCAGGGCTCATGGGTCCTGGCTTTCAGAGGGGCTCTCATAGTTTATCATAGTTGGAATGCACCGCTGAGGATTTAAGGAATATTGGTTCTGTTGGAGCTAAATTATCCAGCACATGCCTCTGCCGCTGTTGAAAATATCAACAGTCATATATTGTGTGACCATAAACCTGCTGAAGCAGCAGAGGATGAACGCCGCAGAGATGAGGAGTAGCTGCTAAACATATGCCGTTTGCTCGTGCCCGGGACTATAATGTTCACAGGCCTCGCACCAAAACAGTGGAGCCTCAGACAGCAGTAGACCCTCAGGCTGCGTTTGCTTTTGTATTTTACTCATGTGAAATTGATGGTTGGACACTGATCCATGCTGAAATGGGACAACACCCGAAACAAATGTCAAAAGCATTCTCGTCTATGGCTTCCTCTAAGTGCTACAGTTTCACGTGTCCGCGTCTCTGGCGGCTACGGGAGGTCAGGCATCGAAATTAAAGGGCCATATAAAGAGTAAAGGGCCCAGATGTAACCAGGCTAGCATGCTTCATGAATCGCTGGCAAGCCGGGCACATAGATGAAAGGGGTTGGCTTCTTCCCTTCAGGGACATGTGGCACGGATAGAAATGTGCAGTCATATCATTCTTCACAGAGGACCCTCTCAGCTTCTACATAGCTGTTCTAGTACAGCTCAACAGCAACATGACATGTTATTTCCTCCTCTAGCACATTATATACATCCTTACATCGTTATCTCTGAAAGCACAAAGCAAAAAGGACTTTCTACGACATCCATATCTAAAACCTCTAAAATTTCGTATGTCTTGCATGTATATCTTATTATATGTTGCTATTACATAAAGGCGAGTGCTATCCACAAGGTTGGGCCAATAGGTAACTAATAGGTAACACTCGAGGGTACGGTAATTTACTATATTAACTGAAGTAAAAAGCATTCGCTAACAGTTAAATAATGTGCCAGCTAACTGTAAAGTGTTAACAATAAAATAGACACAAGACTTCAGCCTGGACCGACTTGAGGAAAGACTGAGGGAAGTTGCTGTGTTTTCATACTGACCTGCTGCTGATCTTTTAATATGAAAGATAGTATGAAAGAGATTTCGATTTATGTTTTGTCTCAAATTGCAGGTCCTAGCATGCAAACATGCTGATCTAAGATGCAGAACATGGTCAAAACTATATTGGCTTGTTACAGACAGCATTTGCAACAAGGGTGCACTTATACTGCAGTTCAGAATGGGAATAGCTTTGGGAAAAGTCAATTTTTATGCTTATCAAAATGTCACCTTTAGTCTGCGACAGTCCCACGTTAACATAACAAAGTGTGAAATTCTTCAGAGACAGCAGGAAAAGGTTATGTCCACTTTGCCAGTCTGTTGTTATTCTGACTATTAAATGTCTGATTGAGCTTTGCTTGTTTCATCAGTACACTGACCGAGTCACTCGCGCTTGTAATAGTTGTAGCAGGAGCAGTCAACAGTGAGGAGAGAGATTAAATGCGCCACCATAACGCAAACAGTTTGCTTGTTAATCTCTGGTAGAACTCAGCAAAACTGCAGCTGTCACTGACCAAAGAGACAGGAGGTAGAGTTGGAGGTGACGAGGATGGAAAGGATTATGAATGAGCACATCAGAGGGACAGCACAGGTCGGACGTTTTGGAGAAAAGTTAGAGAGGCCAGATTGAGATGGTTTGGACATGTGCAGAGGAGGGACGGTGAATATATTGGTAGAATGATGGTCAAGTTTGCAGGAGGCAGGAGGCAAAGAGGCAGACCAACGAGGAGATTCATGGATGTGGGTGAGAGAGGACGTCCGGATAGTTGATGTTATTGAGGAAGATGCAGAGGACAAGGAGAGGTGGAGGAAGATGATTGGCTGTGTTGATTCCTTGAAAAAGCTAGACATAAAAAGAAGAAGAAGAAGAGGAAAATTAAGCAAAAAGCAGTCCACAAACCCTTTGCGACTGGGGGAATGTTGGCTAGCATTTACGTAAGGGGTGATGTTGCTGAACTGCTGAATGATGAACTTCTTTCGGTTCATGTGTAAAGCAACAGAAGACAAAAACTGAACACTGACAACAAATGTAGAGGTGCCTGTGATGAATTGCTTAATAATAGGCTATAATAATCCCCTTTTCACACTCTAAAAAAAATTAAACAAACAGATAACATAAACGCCACAACTATATCTTCTTACACTCCTTTTGCTTCGTATTCACACTGTGTTTTTCCTCTTTCATCTACTGTGCCTTGTGCTTTATAGTCTACCTTTGCAACCTCCATCTATTGTACCACTGTTGCTGCTCAGTGACCCAATGAGGTCCCCCTTATTTCTTCATCCAAACTGAGTCTTTATCCCCTGACTGCTATTGTTTAGTACAGTCTCAGTTTCATTGGTTGAGAGTAATTAATACTCAGGCTGCAGTTATCGGTTGGTTCATAGCGCATAATAAAAGAAATTACTCACATTCCCAGAACTTAAAAACACGTTTGGTCCAGCCCCTTTTCGGCTTTAGAGGCCATGATCAGTTTTTAAAAACAATAATCCTGAACCTGAACAGAAAATCTACGGCTTGTTCAATCCCACCTCAGTAGGCTGCACTTGCCAGCATGAAGACTTATATCTCACAGTTGAGACTTATAATATTCATAAATATACATCACAGGATTTTTTAATGCCCAGGTTTTTCCTTTAAAGAAAATATTATGAACACGAAACACATGGTCAGCAGACATACCGATAAATAATTTGTCTTTGTAACCCAGCCGGCTCGCGCATGTGTTATTTATTACATGATAATGATTATATATTCAGGACAGCTTGCGAGATGCCAAGGCCACTGCTATAGTGTTGAGAGAGAGAAGGCAGCCTTTCCATAATGCGGCCCGCTGTGTGAAAGCATTGTCACCCGCTATCTCAATGCATGGCTGAGTTTTCTGATGAAGCTGCCATTGCCTGAGAGCAGTGATGCAGTTTGCAGGAAAGCAGGCTTTTATGTGATGGCTGCTGTATCAGCGGGCAGCAGATGATAATCTTGTGAAGTCAACGCTGAAAAGGATAATCGACACGCTTATGGCCATCATGAGAGGGAACAATGCAAGAGGGGAGTTTCAGAGCCTCTTTAATTATTAATCCTCTGGCAGCAGCCTTTTCCACTGGGGCAGTGTTAACCTGCTGCTTGACCATTAACAGACACGATGACACCACGGAAGGTGTGTATGCCTGAACATGCTCTGTAAAGTTGCACTGCTCGGACCACAGACAAAACCTATTTTCATCAGCATTGTGACAGGAATCTGGCTGCCCCAGACTTTCAGACTTGTAAACTGCCATCTGGCCAACTGGCAGCAACACAATGCATAAATAAAAAATTCATTTGGATGTCCCGTTTTCTTTGTTGTGCTGTCTGTGTTGCATTTTGTTTTGAAGCCTTTGACGTGTCATCTTAGCAGGTATGCACATTTACATAATAATCAGAATATTTACATAACTGACCTTTGAGACTCGCAGCATTTGATTTATGCGTACAAAGACCCTTGTTTCACTGGAACGTTAAAAGAATGACAAAAACCACGTTTCCATGGATAGAAAGTTAAAGGCTTGAAGAAACTGGTGAGATCCCATGTCCACATTTAATGTAAGGCATAATGCAATTTGCTTTCACATATTTACATTTCAAACCGTGCAAATGGTTGGGTAGGGAGGGACTTTTTAAAGTAGCTAATCACATTAGCGCTGGATGTCTCTAATACCCCCCTTTGTGCAGTTAGATGATCAACTGGCTACACTGCTCAACTGGGAGCTCTCAATTAGCATTATTAAATGTTAAAAGGACTTTTCAAATATGACTCAAGTGGGACCAAACACAGCAGCCTACACCAGACTGAAGCCCGACAGAAGCTAGTTTGCCTGTTTAGCTTCTTACAACTGAAGGACCTCTCCTTGGATAACTGAGCTGGTCGTAGCAGTCGAACGTCAGCTACAACAAATCGTCTTATCTTCAAATTGGGAAACTTTGTAAACCACTTTGGCACTCGATTGCCTGCTGTCAAACTGGGCTCAGCTCATCTCGAAGGCTGCGTCTGGTCTCTGTCCAGCTGGCTCCTGAGCCCAGTAGAGTTGGTCAGCTGCTGGTTTAGCATCAAGTAAAGCCCTCTTTCATAGAGAAGCTCCCCACATCGCCCAGATTTCAGACAAAGAAGCCAGAGGACATCAGAGGGACCAGGAAATATTTCTCCATTAAATACTCTGTAATCCGGCTTCACTGAAATTAGTGAATAAAGTTGTGCTTTTGTCAAGTTATCGCTGAGGCATTCCCCTCTGCTGCTGCTGTATCCTTCTGATGTGAGATTAATCAATGGAGGGATGTCAATATACTGGTTTAAAATGGTTGGTAGCCTTCAGATTTTGATATAGAATAAATCTATTTCTTGTCTTTTTTTCGGGGGCTGATATTATATATGGGCACTATATGAGTATAGTTGGAATCTAAAATGGTTAAGGTCCTTTATTTAATTTCAGCTTGACCTCAATAAGATGTTTTAATAAATCTACAAATCTAATACTCATAAAATCAGATATGAACAAAGGCTGCACTGGACCCCACGGAAACTTGAGCAAATTAAGGAGCAGAAACGCACAGCTGGTCATTGTAGTGTTGATAAAACACACACAAGCGAATTCAAAATTTAAATGCACAGTGCAAATGCAGCCAACCGCCCACTTAGACATGCAGTTAAAGGAGTCAACACACACCCACCCCTCCACAGATAGGCCTTTTGCCTGGGAACAAAAAGAGAGGAAGCACGGTTTTGCAGATGGTTTGGTGTGCATGTAAAATACAACCCAGTAAAAAGGTTTAAAACCAATGAAAAGCTAAAGATGATTGGTTAAAGCAGTAAAACAGATGGAGCTAAAAGAAGAAGATAATAAAAGATGCATGCTTACAGTGAAACTGAAAGAACTATGTATTTTAATAACTTTTTTTTTTGTTTTTGTTTCGTTTCGTTTCGTTTTCTGCCGCTTATCCGGGTCTGGGTCGCGGGGGCAGCAGGCTGAGCAAGGACATCCAGACGCTCCTCTCCCCAGCCACTTCCACCAACTCCTCCGGGGGGACACCAAGACGTTCCCAAGCCAGCCGAGAGATGTAATCTCTCCAGCGTGTCCTTGGTCTGCCCCGGGGTCTCCTCCCGGATGGGCATGCTCCTCACCTTATCTCTAAGGCTGAGCCCAGCCACCCTGCGAAGGAAGCTCATTTTGGCCGCTTGTATTCGCGATCTCATTCTTTCGGTCACTACCCAGAGCTCATGACCATAGGTGAGAGTTGGGACAGTTAAAACACTCATGTTTTAACTGTAATTCATTTACCAATAAAGAGGTACAAAACGGAAAATTAGAGACATTAATTTCACTGATAGCATATTTTTTTTATACTGTTGTGAAATATTTTGTCCTTGATCTTTGTGTGGTCAAATCTTAATATTATGATAGCCTTCAGTATTATTTTATTTTGGTATCAGCTGATTAAAATGTAATCAGATAACAACTATACTCAATTGAAGCATTATTTACAGCACCAGAATAATATGATCGCTCTTCAAGATCACAGCTATAGTAGCAAGCACATGGTGTTAGTGAACCAGAGCCACAGTTAGAGCCTGTGGCCGTGAGTAGTCAGGATGAAACAGCTGCCACAGCGGCTGACCCTGCAGGGTATCAAGAGGCTTGGCTCCTGAGGTTAATTAGCCTGGACAGGCTACTGGTCTATCAGGCCCAGTGTGGGAGTTAGCATCTCTCTGTCTCCCTGACAGCAGTCTGGCAGGATATTGACATAAATACACATCAGGATGTCCTTTGTTGTAAATGGTGTTAAAGTAAAATACAATACAATAACCAGTCTGAAGCACACTAGAGGAGAAACATGAAAACCCAACCAACAGGTCAATTATCCGCACATCAATCAGCAGGGTGTGTGATTGGTTGTGTAAATGGAGCTGGAGTGATGTGTTGTGTTAGATCAATGGCCCAGCGGTCCACTTCTCAGACAAGTCCACCGTCATCATCATCACCTCCACCACCCTCTGAGCTGCTTGCGCCCTGTTTCTTAACACGCTGATGACTTAAAAAAATACTGCCGATTGTGCAGAGTGGGAAGCTTTGATCGTATCGTTTTTGTGTCAGAATTCAAAATGTGGGCACAGATTTTTTTCATGAGCGTATGCAGATCTGTAGGCTGATCATGCTGAAACTCGAAAACCCAGTTTTGTTTCATAAGTGTGTCATATTAATGTACATGATTCATCCCAAAATACAAGCATCATTTCAATGCCTTGCAAATTAAAATGATCTTAAAGCAGGATTGGAGATAACTAATTACAAATACCCAAAGAATTGCGTATTTATTCAAGCTTGTAATTTTACTCGTTCCTAAGTGTGCGTTATACCATGTGATCTACCTCGTTAATCTTAAAATAGTAACTGAGTACTGAGTACAATTCAAATTTATAGCACTTATTTGCAGTTTTGAGCCGATAAGGAAATAGCAGACATAAAGCTGTTACTCAGGAGGTAGAGCTGTCTTCCACCAAATGGAATCTATATGTCAAAGTATCCTCTGGCTATACACTAAACCCCAAATTGCTCCTAGTGACCCTTTGATTCATTCACTGATGAGCACGGGGGGGCTCCTTGCATGGTTCTGCCCTGAGTGTCTGAATGTGTGAATGCTGACACGTTTTGTAAAACACTCACACAGGCGTGACAAGTCCAGAAAAGTATTGTATATATACAGTAAGTAAAGTCCATTTACATTTATGCTCAGATGAATAACTGCAGCAAGGCCATGTGACTACAATGAGTAAAACAATGCAAATTAAAAATGAAACAGTCTCTCTGATTGGCTGTTACCTGGCAGCTCCTAGGGAAGCGTGCCATGTCCTTGTCTAGTAATGCCGCGGGCGTGTTTTAACAGACCCCCTGGCCGCTGACCAGGAAAAGCAGCGGGACTGTTTCACCCATGCAAGTAAAGTACAGTCATATAAAGCGCAGCAACAACTTTTAACTGTGACTGAAATTCAGCGGTGTCCAACCTGTGTGTAAGTTAGCATGAGGATGATACTGAAATACAATGCCAGTGACAGATGCAGGCCTGTGTCTGGTGTTATGCTAAATTGTGTCAACCCTGATGTGCCATCGGCTGGTCCGGTCACAACCTTGCCCACGCCTGACATGTGCTGGAGTCTGACTGGAGCTGTGCGGTGAGGGAACAACCAATCACGGACTGAGAGTCAAGAGAAGCGAAAACTCCAGGAAAGACCAGTAGGAGAAGTAAAGATAATTAATTAAGATAAATTAAGTTTTGACACATGTCCATGGGGAGTTTTTATGACTGAGGGGTGTCCCGCCCGAGTAGCAGCAGCAGCAGCAGCAGCATCAATATAGAGCCCCCCAAGGCGTCCAAACATTGATGGTGATGGCGGTGGCCTATGACTCTGAGATGGTTGTTGTGGTGAAGGGATATGCGTAAGACGCATTTGAAAAACAACAGCGGCAGCAAAATGAGAAGCTAACCACAAGGATGCTTCATTGTGCTGTTGGATAGTAGAGACTGGCCAACTAGACCAGCTGACAAAAAACAATGACGACAGGAAACTCTAAGTGAAGATTTTAATATGATTGAACATGAAGACATTTTACAACCATGCACACAAAATGATTGTTTTGTTATCTCTAGCCGATTAAAGGATACTTCACATATAGGGACACGGGTCATAAAGAGCACAGTGGCTCTTTTATGTGTTTTAACATTTTGTTGTCAGGCAACACAAATGTGACGGTCACAAAACCCCAAAAGGGCATTCATGACAGACACTATGGGCGCAATGTAATGGTACGGAGGAGGCAGAACTTTATGTACTAAAGATGGGAAGTTGCTTGAAAGGCTGTTTTTTAGTTGCTGTCTAGAGATGGAGAGTTCTCATTTCAGATATTATCACTAACCCCATTTGGCGTTTTCAACATCACCCTGATGTCCTTTCCTTCTGCACTTCACAGAGAAGATGAAGGTGCTTTCAAGGAGTTCTTTGCTGTTATTTTCATTTCATCTTTGTCTCTGCCTGCTGTGACCCCCAAGCCCACTGTTTTTGTCATCCATTTTGTCTTCCCCTTGATGATGAGCTTTAATAACAGTATTTTTAATGTGAAATTGAACATATAACCGACGTCTCTCCACATTAGTCATCACACTCTTGCTTTGAATGCAACTCCACCCCGTTAATCAAACTTGTTCATGCATGACGCTCCTAAGCTCTGCTGCCGCAACAGGACTGCATGTGTAGAAATTGGCCTCATTAAATTAAAAAAAAAAAGTTTCCCTCACTGGCAAAACAGAACACCCACAAGTAAATCAAAAACTTTGTTCTACACTGGCTCCTTCATCAGAGAATTGGCAACCCTGCACTCAATATGAAGAGATGGTCTGGACATAAAGGTGTCTCAAATATCTGTTTGGAAAGTTTTAAAATCAAGAATGTGATGTTCAGGACTTTGTTTCTGCTTTGCTGTCGGTGGTAATCAAATGCAGCAGGTGGTGAGGAAATGTGGATCTCAGCAATTATCTCCATTGATGCTTGATAATAGCTCATCTGAATAAATTGCACTAATAACGACTTTTGGGAGTCACTATTGAACGTACTTCGAGGTTTTAATGTCTAATATGTCAGTGCATGATTCCCGAGCAGAGCATCTCTCAAATGTTTTGATGGATAACTCCAAAATAAAGCAATAAAAAGTTATTTTTTCGTAAATGGTTACAAACCCCTTTTCATCCGACTCCAAATAATACTGGATGCAGACTATTGCTCTTTATTAACGTTTTTATTGTGTTTGAATAGAAAAGAAAACAGCAGAGGAGAAGCAAGCAAGCAAGCTCTTAACTTTGGTTAACATTTGTATCAGAAAAAATCTGATGTTTCCTGATGGTGGAACTGAAAACAAACACGTATTGTCACAGGGTTTCTCCAATGAGCTGATGTTAAATTCACCATAATTTAATTTTTGGATTGATATGATTATAGATACACCCTTCAGAGGCCATGATCTGCACTGTATCCATAGCAACGGGCTGCTATTCATAGCAGTGGCCTGCTAATTTGAAATAACGGACCAGAGAATGCTGGCAGTGACCAATCAGAAAAGAGCCGTTATCCAAACTGTGTAATTACATTAAGCGGAATATTATTTTTAAGCGGAGGATGACATAAATGCATAATCATATAATCTCCAAATGCAGGGTATGAGACTCGTGTCTGCATAAATATGACCCGTGGTTTACAAAGGTTTATATTGCTTTTAACCTTTTAAAGTACTATGCTCGTGTACTGACAATGTGTACAAATTGTTATTTAATAAAACGTCTTCCAGCTTGAAGATCAGGACGTTTCTCATTCATTTCCCATTTCCTCTCTTTTCTTTGAAAATTGGATTTACATACATTGGTCAAAAGTACACAAGAAACCCCAGTGAATTAAATGGAATAGTCCAAATTAATTTATTGATTCATAATACTCATATCAAATAATACATCATTTTTCCACACATCGATACAACAAACATATTTACACCTCTATTTTAGATCTGAGCAGCTGTACTGATTTGCTGCTATACAGTAGCTGTGTATGAGGCTGATTTCCTCCGCAGTACATTCCTTTCCTATCTGCCACAGAAGCAACCTGCGCCTCGGCCCATCTGCTTTCATTAAGACAGAATGGCACTTTCCCCCGCTACTGTAATTGACATGTGGTTGAGCAATGACTTACAGTGTGGACTCTTACAGACAGGCCAACTGAAGAGAGTATCAAGAACAAATCAATACTGATAGCAAACCTCCCAAATTAGAAGAGCAGACAGTGGTAGTGGTGGTGGGAGGGGTTAGTGGGAAGCACTGGGGGTTTTAATAACACACAATCAATGAGTACTGCCTACAAACCTTTTGCAGTGAAGTTATTAATTGGAGAATGAACAATAAAACACTGTCACCGCAGGGCGGTGGGCTTCCTGTTATTTAAACAGGGTCCATTTACCAAGACAGGAACGATTCTTTCCTGCTGGGTATCAATGTTTTGTAGTACTAGATGAGCTACAACCGACTGTCTCTGGCTAACGCTCATGGATTTGGAGGCGGTGGAAAAATTCAATCCATTGTCTCCTGTGTAACATGTTGTTTTGAGAGACATTCGGCAGCATCTTGTTAGTGCCTTATGAGCAGTGGAGGTTACAGAGCATCGGAGCTTTGCGTCCTGTCCTCCCCGCATCACTCACCAAACAACGCTGTGTGATTTATCTCAAAATCTATTATCAAAATGAGTAGGCAGGATCCAGGGCCCATAATTCAATTGACACTTTATGTTGTTTGTTATTAGGAGTAGAAGGGAGGGTCCACATACGCACGCTGAAATATGGATGCTGACAGAGTCACTAATAGAGCTACTGGCCTACATTGTTGAAGCCCTCACAGAGCGCCCTCACTTTGAAAGCAGCCGGCTGAGCGTGGATGAAAGTGACAAGGTGAATGATATGCTTGGTGTGCTTTAAAAAAAGCAGGAAGAAGAAGAATTACTATCCTCGGCTCACCTTTTCATCTCGTTTCTTATAGTCGACTAATCTGAAATCCTTTCAGCAGCTGGCAATCTCTGAGCCACCGTGATTTTCCGCATCTCGTTCCTGAGGGCTGCAGGGTCCATCACGTTTATGGTAAAACATCCAGCGAGTACCTGTCCTGAGTGCTGCTCCAGCTAAAGTTAGGCTCCATTTAGCTCCTGCTTTGTGTTTGAGATGCTGTTCACTCACAAGAAGTAGTAGTAAGTTGTGTGTAATGTTACATAACCACTGTATATACACACTGTATATACGTCAGGGTCCGGTAGTCTCATGTGTCTGTTTGTTAGGGTCAGCAAGTCCGTAACTTCAGTTCTGAATTGAAGAAGCCTTTCCGGAACTGAACAAGCCTTTCCGGATGCTGCTAGTAAGCTTGTTCCTGACTGCATAAAAAAACCCAGCATGACTTCAACTATTATTTGTTCTAACTGGCTCTCTTGATGACATGCATTTTAGAGCTGAATGGATCTTTAAAGGACTGTATGGTATATGAGTTTCACCCCTCATTATGTGAAATGCAAAAAAGGGCTACTTCTTATTGCCACGCACACTACAAGCACCATACCAGTAGCAATGCACACACATGAAATACACTAAACTGCAGTTCTTTGTGTAGTTAATGTGATATTAGGATCACCCGGCTATTACATTTGTTCATCCCCAATGCTGACTTTGTGGCTACTGCCCTGAAATAAATGAGCAATAAAAACAACCTCTGGTTAAAATAGATTAAACACCTCTGTAAGTGGAGCAGACACTCCCACCTCTGTAATTTCAGAGACTGATTAGAGATCTGTTATCTCATGTGATTTGCTCATTAAAATTACAGATGTCCTGCGACAGAAATTACTTTGCAGAAAATCTCCTCATGACCCAATCTAAAAAGGGCTTGAAATAATTATGAAGAGCTGTGTCAGAGTTGTGTGTCCATGTTGTTGTGCGCCAACATGGCTGAACCTTCCGACAGTGTGGCAAAGAAGGGAGAGTCGCATGTCTTTGTAGTAAATGCACAAACAATAACCAGAGGACAAAGTCAAACGTTTTCAACGACTATTAGAACCTTGAAATCAAATACTTAGGAACCAGTGCACTTCATGTTTTATGAACACCAACAGACCATCACAGTGACATGTTCCCATCCAAAGAGACTGCAGGAGAACCAGTGTGACAGCTGCCCCATCCAAGTCAGTGGCTAGACAAAGCCCGATGAGCAAATCGGGCTTCTGTCACTCCGCTGACCGGTTCAACAGGTGCAACCAGGTTCAAATCCAGATCTTAGAATAGAATTACAGCAAGAATTAATGCCAGTGGGCTGGAGGGAATATAATAAAAATGGTCTCTCGTGAGAGCTGAAAAGGTCATTGCACCAAAAAGTGGGTCAGCTGTGTGATGTTGAAACAACCCAGAGTGGCAATGTCCTTAGAGACATTGTGGAATGTTCAGATAGTAAACATGATTACATTGGCAGATTTGAAATGACTCCTGTGTTATTCAGAAGACTTAAAGGTCCCAGGAAATGAAAAATGTCGTTTCTGTAGTGTTACCCTGTGACCCTTGGTGTATTGTTCCTCTGTCCATCATTATTTGCCAAAAAAGTCAAAATATTTATGTCAAATAGGTTTTTTTTTATGACTCCTTCTGCAGACTGGGACATATACAGAAATTCCCAAATCGAGAGATCAAATCATGTCCCCCTACATATTTGGCTATGGTATCATCATCTGAATTATATATATATATATATACGTGCATCACATAGAAACCTGTAATGGTAGAAAAAAAACTAAAGTGCTTAAGTGCTTAACTCACAGAGAACTAAAATGGAACTGGTATTTCCTGGAATATTAGTCTTTTTTTTTTTTTTTTTTTTTTTTTTAATAAATGTTGTTATTTGAGATATTAGAGGGGACTGCAGCAAGTCAAGAAAGGGTTCAAATAAAATATTAATAATGTGGGGGAGAATTGTGCATTTTACGTGACAATAATCAATTTTATTCAGTAGGAAATGGAACACAATTCTTGTTTACCTCTTTGTCTGAAAATAAGCTTACTATTACCACTGTTACACTATTTACATCTAGTAGCTACCCAAGAAAACTATTGTTTCCTTTTTTCCACTTCAGACCAATTAGCAGCTTCACTGGAGCAGTTAGGGGTGTTAATAATTTGCTCAAGGGCACTTTGACAGTTTGACAGTCAGTGAGGAAGAGAAGAGCCAGTCGTGCTCGTTTTTTTAGCAGGCAGTTTGGGGAGTCAAATACGCAACCTTCTCTGACCTGTAGACAGTGGAAATGATGGGGCTGGAGGAACTGCAAGGTCTGGGTAGTGATGGGGAGGTGGAGGGGCGTGTACAGCAGCAGCATGAAGGATCTATGCAAGGGGAGAGAGACATATTTTAAAAAGACTGTAGCAAGATGATAGGCTAGCAATGCCAGTGCGGCGGAGTGGATGGATGACAACAGCTGATCATGAACTGACAGTCAAAAGTCACAGGTGATACGAGCGACTGATGGATTGATAGTGGAAATTATTATGGTGAGTGTTCAAATAGTCCTCCTGACTGACCTTTTGCTTGAACCATACAAAAATGTAATACATCTAATATATTTAATATGTAATATAT
>KV751374.1:479389-504144 GCA_001698575.1 Mola mola | reverse complement strand
ATGTAAAATATATCTAAAAAAGTTCTCATTATGGTAAAGTGGCATTTTGTTGGTAGTGAAAGGGAACCAGTATTTGCTTATCATCAACAAACTTTTGGGTTGGTCACCCTTTTCTTTCCTCCTTTGCCCCTAAACACAAATATGTGGTGTTTTAAGAAAATGTAACAAAAGTAAAAAAAACCTGCAATGTTCTGTGCCTACACTGCTCACTTACATAACTGCAGGGTTGACTGAGTCTTTGGCCTCGTCTTTTATGACACTGTTGGCTCTTCAAAGTAGGGATGCGAGGTCATCTGCTCAAATGTTCAAATTAGACAACTTTGTTATTTTTTTCTCTCCACTCAGTTTTTTTTTTTTTGTAAGAACAAGCTAACAAGGCAGACTAACACAAAGGTTAGAAGTGATTCAGTAAAACGCGTTCATTGCGCCACACAAACCAAAAGCAGTTTGTTTTGCCCTTGGAAATATGACCCTTTCTGTACTTTATCAAACATCTACTCAGGTATTTGTCCCAAAGCAAGCCCTGTTCACAGTCCATCCACCAATTCAATATCCTGGCCTTTTATTATAGTGGGTGTTAGATTATGGTATAAGAGCCATAATGGAGACGTGGGAAGAGACCAAAACGATAAGATGAGGAACAAATCTGTAAAAAGGCAAGCGAGAACCGTCCACAGCCTCAACTGGGTCGTGTCAGTTAGATAATAAACGTGTATCAGTAAATGTCATGGACAGAGAATAAAAAACTGCCTGCCTGGAAAAATCCCTTTTATAACCACATATGTCTTTCAACTACAATGAGTAAACAGTAACATTTTCCCAAGTTTTACAGGGTGGCAGGGGGGAATGTTCATGTTGCGAGAGACACATTTATATGTATTTCAAATGGGCTTGACCATCTTGTTAGGAAACACGCTGTGTGATACCAGGACGTTTATGATCCCCTGTTGTAGGCAAATGACATGATGCATTCTCATTTGCAATTGCAAAAGACATGCACATGCACTGGGAGCTCTTTATTCGCCCCACTGTTTGACTTTTAAGATGTTATTGTTGAGCCAAATATATATTTCTATGTCACTGTGACTACAAATGTAATTTGATGACGGAAATGGGAACTTCTTTCATCTCAGCACATTTGAGCACCGTAATGACAAGTACTTTATGATGTCAGTTGTCTCAGTAGTTCAGCATAGCACTAGAGCAGAGTTTATTTTATTACTCATAATCATGAGTATTTATTTTGTTGCATTTTTTTGCCAAAGGAATCATTTATAAATGACTTGAAAGGATTTCATTTCTTTGACATTACTATTGTGGACATTGCTATTTTTTCCTATACTTATTGATATTAAGAACCTAAATCAAATCAAATATGTACAATTGTTCATTTTAAGTTATTTTTTGAGACTTTTTGAAGAAAATTTTACCAAGGAATGCTTGATTGCTGTTCTGATTGCTGAGTCTACGGGTGCCCACCAGGGCTTAGAATATAGCACCTGTCCACCATCTAAATGTGGTTTAAAATGAATTACAGGGAGTCGTGCCATCACGTTACCAACAGCTGTTGGAATAATGATAGAATAGAAGCGGGTCGCAGTTATGTTATATTCTGTAACCTGGGCAGGTACTGCAATTCTGTCTTCCTGTTTGAAACATAATTATTATCTGGATTCATGCATGTTCATCCACAGCCCTGTGCATCGGCATGATGACTTCACACCATGCTTACATCATGGTAGTACAAAAATACGGTATGTAACAGCCGGGATAAACCACTTCATTAAAGCTCTGTGCAGTTATCTGAAATTAATCGGCATCCCTCGAGTCATCCGGAATCCAGTATTCAAGGCGACCATGGTATGAAAGTGTAATGAAATTTATTAGATCTAAAATGGGCTGTGACCCTTTCAGAATAGCACCGGACTTATTGAGTTTTTTTTGCACGTCCCAGTGGATTGGAATAGCTTTTTATTCTCTGCAGAGAAATTTAGTTTGGCTCACTGCTGCACCAGAGGTTTTCATTTGCACTATACTTACCTTCTATCTTTCAGTGCATACACGGTGCATTTGAAACATTTATTAAATGTGGGTTTCTCGGAAATTTCTGCAAAAATGACCATGAATTCTGTTTGGGTTTTCTGAACATTTTGAGGTATGCAGCGCCGAAGTTAATGCTGAAAAATGCATTCTGGGTTGCATTTCAACTACTCATGAGGAAAACATAGCGCATTTGAAACAGCAGTGTAGCTCTGCAGCAGAACATACAGAAGCTGGAGAGATCTTGCAAGAGCATCACACAGTCGCCATTTTCTGAACCTCAGCCCACCTACACTGAAACGGTTGTTGCCGGGAGCTATAATATGAAACTGTTCTGTTCAGAGAGCCGACAGGGGTGGGGCCGGAGCTCTTAAATGACTGACACTCTGACCTGAACAATGAATTGAACACAAATTGTTTTTCCACAGTTGTGTTTTGGAGACATTGCAGGGGTTTTCCTGGTTCAGAGTGGACCTTCAGGGGTTGACAAACAACAATGAGAATGATCAGTCCATGTGCAGTTCGGACAGGGTGATGTCGGCTGTATGAAAAAGATTTAATTTTCTGTTTGTTCAACAGTGTTTATTATTTTTTATTCAATCCAGAGTGTGTTTTAGTTATTATCATTATTCTCTGTTATCGGTCACTGAGGATTTTTCTCTTTCCCCATGTGGAAAAAAACTGTTGTCATTATTATGAAAACTAAACATAATATTAAAGGACACCTCGTTTATTGACATTGTTATTAATTAGATGCCCGGCTTTGGTGTTTTTGCAGCCTTTCTCGATGCACTGTGTGTGAATGTGCATCTTTTTAAAATGCAAGATAGAGTTGCTCTTTGCTTAATGGTTTTAGATTGTATTATTGCACATGCACATCAGTTTCTATTTTAGAGTGGTTGCACCCATACAATTTGGTTGGGGTTTAAAGTTTGAGGCTTAAAGGAATAAAAATCTGCTTTTTGATGATGCAGAAAGACCAATCATTTTGTGAAGTTTGAAGGCTCTGCTCATAGTTATGTTTGTTTCCTTTATGTCCAGAGGCCTTCAGTAAGAGCTGTTGCTGTTAAGCCACCTTCTTGCTCACAGGCGTGAAGGTTATGTGTTTGTCCTGGTAAGATTTGTCACAGATTGAAGGTGTGAAGAGTGTTTTCAACCTTATTTTTTCATACTTCAGCATCTTATTCAGTTTTTGTGAATCATAAATAGATTTTCTACGTGTTTTGATATGTTTGAAGCAGTCTCATCTCAAATTTTCCTTGTAAAAGAATAGAGAAAGAAACTATTATTTGTACTTTGTAGGTTGCTTTCTGTCTGACGTCTGTTGTTGGTAAAAAGAAGGAGAGATGTGCATTAAGGAGGATGTTTTTGAGCACTTTCAACGATAAAACATTGGACCTTCATAAGTATCACTTCTGTTTGTTTTGTATGGTACAAGTGGCAGAACAAGCATCTTTCATGATCTTATAGCAGCTCCTCTCTGGGGAAAACAGCTACTGTAATGACTCTTGACAACTCATTCAACTGCTCTTCATTTGCTTTACTAATAAGCACTAGTCCGCTGTCTCAAAATTAATTTTGACCTTCTCAAAGATTATTTAGGTTTAAAACTCAATGAATTATACATGAGTTATTCACGCTACGATAACCATTGCTTCTTAATTTTATAGCATCGAGCAAACAGCAAAAACTATTGACAAAAACTAACAAAAACATATTCAATTTCCACATACTCCCCTTTTCAACTGATGGTTCGTCTCAATTATGTCCCACCTGCCTTAAGTAGAACTCTGGTATTTTTCAATCTAAACCCTATATGCCAAGGTTTCAGGCTCTGAAATTTCACTGCAAACTTCTTTTCTGAGAATTACTTCAGTTTTGATTTTAGATGGCCATTTAGCCCTACAAAGCTACACGGAGCAACAGCGTTGGGCAAGTCAAGCGCTAACAACAGTCCAAATATTAGTTCAAGAGTCTGGTAGCATGAAGTTGATGACTACAATGGAACACATCTGTGTTTTTGACTCAATAACTGTAAAGATACTGTATACAACAAATGTTTGTGCTTCCTTTTCAGTAGCGGAGCTCCCCAGACATGATCAGTCAGTTGCCAAAGGTGCCGCGGTTTTCAGCTGCTCTCTGATGTTTGTGAAACACGAACCAATTCGTGTTTCACCGAACTCCATGCTGAAATCGTTCTCAAAAAAAAAGATTAATTTCATGAAATTTTGTAGCCCAAAAGTTCAGGAAATAAAGCGAAAGTTTCAGGTGGAGAAGCATGATCTTCAGAACCTACACCCTGTTTTTCAATCGGTCAGTCGTTGTGACATTCATTCATCTGCCGTGCATCGACAATACCACGAGGTACGAAGACAGATTACTGCGGCAGAAGAAAGGGTTTAGTGGGTGATCTGCTAATTCCTCACTCTCTGCAGCTGATTCTGTGACCCGGCGGCCTTGTCCCGCTAAGCCAGACTGCTTTCACATGGCTGAATTTAAGCCTGTTCATTTGAACACTGACTTCAGAGGGTCAAATATTATACAAAACAAATAAAAACACCAAACCCCTTTGATTTCTGTCAGATGGTTTGGATTGATAATTACACCGTTGATTAATTAACTATCAAAGTTAACATTCCGTCAGCTATTTGTCATGCGTTTGGG
Organism: Mola mola; assembly: GCA_001698575.1. NCBI lineage: Eukaryota > Metazoa > Chordata > Actinopteri > Tetraodontiformes > Molidae > Mola > Mola mola. Next base: position 499,440 of record KV751374.1, on the reverse strand, counting down.
TTTTGGTCCTCTTATCCTTCCCTTTCTTTTCTACCTACAGTCTCTCCGTGTGTCTTTGCCAGTTTGCATTTATGTACCCCTAGATGTTTTCTGGGTGCTCCTCCTGACTTACAGCATGTTTGGATTTAGTTTTTCAAACTCTTTGGACCTTTGACGGCTTTGGATTTGGTATTTTTGCTTTGTCCCTTTTAATTTAGTTTGCCGGTTATTCTGGTTTTGACCCTGCCCGCCTCACCTCTCTGCCAGCCTTGTGTTTTTTGCACCTTGATAAATAATCATTAACTGAATCTGCTCTGCCTCTTGCTTGAGCACCTGGTTCCCTGTTTGTACAACCCCTGTGTTATAGTGGCACTAACGTGACACTAATCAATTAAGTGTCCCTTTAACCATTTTAGCACTAATACGCCAATGAAAATGAATAGTAATCCGCCCCTAAGGGAAGCGCCGGAGGCAAAGCCTATTTCACATTGTAGCTTGAATGAGCTCAATAAATTTCATTACAAGTTAAGAGTTTGGATTTTGGTGCAACATGTCAGTGATTTATCAAATCCAGCGAGGTTGTTTTTTTAGGACAAAATGGAACAATCCTATCTGCACCTCTCCTGTGACCAGACTTGCTGCTCTGTCCAGCTATTTCAAAGGAGGAGGAGGAGGCAAATCGATATCAGTCAGTCAGTCAGACAAACTTTACTCAACGGCCCTTTACAGGACAGTAGTGCCGGCGCACTCTTAGCAAATTCATCCCACTACAGTTGAATATCCGACCCGCTTGCTTTATTAACGGCGGATTGGCATAAAAGACTCAGAAGAAAATAAAAGAGGGATAATTCAGGAGGATCAGGATCAATCTTTCTGAAAAAGAACATCAGTTTTAGAAGGCTTCTCCCACATCCTCTGATCACTGAATGTAGTTCAGCTGGGGAACAGCAGGCAGGGAATAGGTAGATCTAATTTGGATTGTTTTTCTTACTTATTGTTTTATTCTACTCCTGAAAAGAGTGATGTTTGTCATTAACTGTTTAATATTTTCCTCATAACCAAGCCGTTCTCTCATACCTGCAGGGATTAAATCCAAGTGTATTCAACAATATTAATGAGCCTGCATGCATAATACCAGGAAATTGGAACCGGAGTACCGAAATATGATTGAGCCTCAGCCTCAATGTTATTAACCACTTCTTCAGTTTCAGATATATTTTGTAAAATATTCACTGACTGGATTGTAGATGGATTGTTTAACACTGTTGGGCAACTAACTGTTTGCTGGAAAACACAACAACATTTTAGAAGACTTGTTTGTTTTATGTTAATTTGGATATTTCAAGCCAGGAAACGTACATTGCAGTTGTTCTTTTTAAATAATTTAAATCCAAATCTGTGTGATTAGCCCTTATTATCGTATTCCTCTCCTCCTACTGTGTTGCTGCTTACTCATCCTCTTTTACCTATAACTATAGCTTTAAGCATGTCATCAACACATTACTTCTCAGCAAAGAACCAACCAGAGAGAGTATGTTGCCATGTTGTTGCTTGTTCCTTTATAAATATTCACATGTATTTTTTTTAAGATAAATAACCAATGCCAATAAATACCCTGCACCACCAACACCAAGCAAAGAATTATACATACAGATGAAATGCTAATCAAAGGTTCGATTTAGCTCCTTGATTCTCCCACCATCTTCGCTCAAGGTAACCAACAGCCTACATGTTCTGCTTTTTTCCATTGTATAGATTCCCATTGACCTCTGACTGCCAGGTATTATAAGTAGGAGGGTTTCTTTTTTTTTTTTTCTTCTTAAAGCCCGCTCAATGTTATCACCTTAATGGCTGCTGCAAGTATTTATTTTTCTAGAAATTATTTTCATTAGAAAAAGGGGGGAAAAAAATGACGAAAAAATCCTAATCAGGTCAAACATTTTTCACAATATTTCAGAAATCACAAATGGAAGGGCTGAAACTTGTTGGTTCGCTGTTTAAGTCCCCTGTGGTAAATCCTCCAGTGGTTGCAGTGTGAGTCAAAAGTAGGTAACATCCTCCAAACCAACTGGGGTTTGTAGTATGTGTGAGCTGAAGAATATTAAGGCCACGATGCATATACAGTAAATGTGGTGGAGAGCGAAGGAGCTGCTAATGAGCGACTGTATAACATCACTTTAAATAACCATGTGTACTGCTACAATTTCTTGCAACCGTAGCTACAGTTCTATTTTTATTTGTCCGTTAACTTGAATTATTTTCACCAGAAACACAGTTGTTAACGCCATGTCAACTCAGTGAGCCAGCATATCAGGTATATTCCTAACTGGAATTCAGCTCACATTGATTTTATTATTTAAGTCTGTTTCCCATTGTGACATGTCAAAAATATCTTAGTACTTATTCGTCTGCTGCCCATGTTTGCAGTGATTTTACTATCAAGAAAAAACCAAGAAATGTTTAGCCTGCAAATGGTAATAGTGAAATGATATTATATTATATATATTAAGTCTTTTATTACAACTGCATACCACCAATATTAATAAATATGAAACACTTTCTGACCAAAACAACTAAACATATGAAAAACACCGTTCAGCTTCAGAGAACCTCTGCATATAGCAAAACTACTTTTATCATTGAAACTATTTTGAGATCTTACTTAGTAAAAGTCCCATCAAGTTTGAGCCTGAACTCATGTTTTATTAACCAGGTATACCCTCATGTCAAAAGGAGTTAAACAAAAACAAGCAACGAGTTTTAGACCTAAAAGTTGCAGCGCATTGGTTGATGATGGCTGAAAAAATTGGCCGCCACGGACTTTGAACAGCTCTCCATTTCATATTTTGTTCATTAGTTTTGCATAACTTCTAAGTTAACTAAGTTGTAAAATTAGAGGATGTTTGTAACTTATAATTGTACTCATTTTCAATGTTTCTTTGTCTTTCATGAGGCACTTTAATGGTGAAATAATACATTTTGTTCTCTGTAGGACACTCCGTATGAGATGCACTTACTGTTAAATGTTAAATTGCTCACACCCGTGCTCACTGATTTCACTCATAAGATCAGTCAGAGGAAGCCAATCCCAGCATGCCTTTGGTGAGGGGCAGATTACACTGCTGGACAGGATGGCCGTGTACCGGAAGCACCAACATATACTGTGCGGGCATAAAAACAAATTGTCAGTTACATTCACACCTCCTGACAATTTCGAATTTCTTTCACTTGACGTGCATGTCTCTGTAGAGGAAACCTGAGGAGCTGCAGAACACCTATTCAGACACATTGAGAATATACAAACACACAGTTCTCACAACAAGAGAGACTAAATAAAACAAATCCTCATACTGTGAAATTTGACTTTTGTCCAATATTCAATAAATCCAGAAATCTCTCTGGTTTATCAGTATGTGAAAGCAGTATCATTTATTTTTGAGGTCTTTTTCGTGCAACAAAATGATATGATAGAATCTCTGTGAAGGTTTAACTCTTAATGAATTTATCTATGGCTACCTACAGGAGCGATTTCTAGAGAATTAGGGTCTCTTTGCATGCCAAGGATGTAAAATGAAAAACAAAGCTTCATTTCAGTCACAGTGCATACTCACACGCCATTCCCTGGTCAGATGCATCTCATTCTCTATTCAACAGGCGGGAGTGTTGCTGGTGAACAGAATGCAGAGGAGGCTCAGTCCAAATTGTCATTTTTTCTTCACACTTTATCCTTCAAAACTTGTGTCTGTTGCAGTGACAAAGCAGATTCTCTAGTCCAAAAAATGCCAATGCATTTCACAGATACCTACTCAAATTATTATGAAAACCAGCTAACCTAGCCTGCCAGGGTCAGTCACCCTGTAACACCACTTTGGACATGTAGGGGCAATAGTAACAGGTGTCCAGCTGGGAGATGTACGAAAATGCGTCAAGATTCCCAAACCCTCTTCACATTTAGTCCATCTAATAAACAATCCTTTAAATGCATTTTAATTCCCTACATGTTGATACAGACTTGAAATACACATGCATGCACAAACAGGACCTATACACCGGGATTACTGTATGTATGGAGTGGTTTCAGGAAGAAAGGCTGCCCGGTTAGAAGCACCAGGGAGCAAATCATGGGTTTGGTGCTTTGCTCAAGGACACATCAGTGGTGCTCAGGGATTGAATAAAACCTCTCCAGCCAACAGTCCCTGGTCCTTACTGGCTAGTCAGTGGCCGGTGTTGAAACCAGCCATCTTCTGGAGCCAAAGTCTGAGTGGTTTTTTTTTCATTTGAGCGTAAAAGGGGAGTTTTATGGAATCATGTGGGATAAGAATAAGTTGGATAGAGCAGTTCGTGGTTCCTCTTGTGACCTGCTGACCCCTATATTTTTGGAGGTAGGTACAAATTTGCATTCACAAATTAGACCTGTTCCCAAGTCCGTTTCCCCTTCTTTCAATTTTCCAAACCCGGGATTTTCACTACACTTGTCCGTCTTATGATGTACTGGAAACTTGTCCTATGTTTCTGGGCCTTCAGCCCAATGCAAGCTGGGATAGACTCTTACGTCCATTTGTTTGACTGTGTGAATGACTGAAAATGTGTAGATATGAATTTAAGTCCTAAGCAGTTCAGCACCATATCAGATACAAGCGGCAAATCTTCTTCTTTGTTCTGTGCAGATGTTCCATTCATGTTCATAAGCTTCTCCTCTTCCTGGTCTCTCCACACCTGTTGCCATCACAGTGTGCTTGATGCTGGTATTCATATGTCATAAAAGAAATAACAGGAATAGTTTGCGTAGAAAATGCAGGAATTACAATTACGGTACTTCCTTCCGTTTCTCTGTAATTAAACAGTCAATAGAATTTTATCAAGAGAATTGTTTTCCACTAAAGAGAGAATATAATGCAACGTGTAAACTATTCAGGAGTTTTTTCTTTATGCTGGGAAATTACATTTCTTAATGGGTTGCAATCTAAGGCATTTAATATCATGAATATGGTGATTGATTACATTCTTTCCTACAATGCGAAGCCATTTCACATGTCAAAGGCTGCCTCTTTCAGAGCTAATAGCGGTAAAAATACATTCAGAAGGACTCATAACTCACATTGCTAAAGGTTGACCTGCTAATCCATAAACACATGCAAATAGTACCAACAGAAATATAGAAAGTTTACAAGAAAGCAATCATGTTTTTATATGTATTTCTTCAAGAGCACTAAAAATCAATTTTAGTTGAAATTAATTGGATTTATAAACTGTTTGGATGCTTTTGGACTTATGTTGATAGTGGTTATAAGTGCCTTTCATGGACAGGAAATATCAGGGTTTTTTTTTTAATGCATCTTGTGAAATAATGTTCTTATCAAGGCACTCAGTGACATCATCCAGAGACTTAGTGATTGCTGGACAGATAAGATGGCCGTTGTATGCATGAGGGTTTCTTCTAGGAAATAACAAGTGCCTCAGCAATCAGAAACTAATCCCCCAGGAAAGGAAAAAAAAAACTGTGTGATTGCAGCATTTTCAGACATCACACTGAGGATGATGTTGAATTCCCAGACTGGGACAAGAAAAACCAATGTGTAGCAGAAATCTCACTTTGTGGAATCATTGCCGAGCATCTTGTGGTGATGCGTACAAACAACAGCACAGCAGCAGGACATAATTTAACTCAACACTGTGAATTCCCACTGCTGCTTAACACACAAGGATTTTTTTCTCCCCACGGCGACATTCATAATTTTATCTTTTTGGGATCCATCAAAATCAGGTTGGTACAGGATGGAATTCTATAACTGTATTTAAATTATATAAATATTGCCAGTTTTTAGCATGTAAAGGTAAATGAAGTTAACTTTATTGTTACCTTCTCTTGAAAAACAGCAGTAAACCACTGCAGCATATACCTTGTTTAATCAAATTCTTTATTTAAACTGTGTGTTAAAATCCTGTTGTATTTACATCAATGTTCTCTTGCTTGTGCATGAACATGTATTTGTGTGTTAATGCCACTTGCAGCAAGTGAAATAGTGGCAGGACTGACTAATTTTCTTGTTCACAGCTGTTCTACATGCAGGTATGTGTCCTCATGTATACACCATAGATTTAGAAAGAATTAGTTGCTGAATGCAATATATTCAAGTCAATGAGAATTGACTCCTGATGTACCTGATGCATAAGCCAAAAAAAGTGTTCTAGTTTTCAAGTTTACATCCTCCTTATGTGGCTCATGGAATGTGTGGAGAGTGTTTTTCCCACTGACCCCCTGACTGTGACGACATCAGAGATGTTTAAGCCTTATTTTTGGCTTGAGGAGACTGACAAATTTAAAATCTCCATGGATTAAAGCTTCACAAAAGAAACACAGACGTTGCAGTTTGCAGTTTAAAGTCACCTGTCTGGCCTTTAATAACAGTCAGCATATAATGACACTATTTGACATGCTGTGGTAGGTAAATCACGTTTGTATTGATGTGACAGAAAGGCCCTCTAAAATCAAGGAATGTCTGTCTATCGGTTCCTTGTGTAAGGCCAAAACCAATCAAGGTCAAGGTTTATTATCCCCGAGGGGCAAATTGTGGTGCCGCCAGTAGCAAGCACGCAAATAAATTACAATAAATATAAAGACACAGCAATTTCAAATGACATACAGGCTGTATGTAGCCAAAGCACACAGGTCACTCATTTAAAACATTACTGGAAGAAGTGACAAAAGAATTTTTGTTGTCCATCTGTCCTGCACCCAGGCATGCTGCTGATGAAAGCAACTCAAACTCTACTACCAGAGGGTGGGTGGGTTCAGTGAAGACTGCCCGGACCTTACTTAGAACCCCTCGACTTATACAGTTGTGAAAGATCATATTAAGAATATATATTAAGAAGGCCAATGATAGATTTGGCAGGTGTATTACTGATGAGCAGAGGATGTGCCTTTTTATGATCTTGACAAATGACAAATTTATAAAAATCTTGCCCATTTTACACTATGGATTTCAGTCCTTTTATGCTGCCCTTCTGAACCAACACACCGACAGCGACACTCTGCCTTTGCACATCACATTAGGGCCGAAGATGAGACGTTATGTAGCATAAAAGACCCCAAAGACATCAAAAGCACAGACCATAGCATTGGGAGCTGCACAGGCCATGAATACATTAGTTGATCATAAGAAAATTGTTTGCTAGCTATTTTTGATATCATTCATAATCATTACCTCTGCTGAGTGAGAATGTGTTTCTGTTTGTTTGGGAACAGGAAACCTTCAAAATGTTACTGACATGTTTGGATGCAATTTTCAGGTGAGCTGGGAAATGGCCTAAGGAATGATTGATTCCATTTTGGTGGTGATCCGACTCTTCATCTGGATCCCAGACTTTTTTTATTTAAGGATTTTTACGGGATAGTGGATAGTGTTTTTCTGTACTTTCTTTTTCCCCCCCAGCTTTCATCCTCAATGATGCTTTACAGTTTGCATTAAATGCGATTATATCATAAACAGAAGGAACCTGGACCCAAACAAACAGACACCATATTAAGTCTACTCAAATGTTCCAGAAAGCTGTGACAGTGTTACAGTGATGCACAAATACGGGATGGATCTCAGGCATCATTAACTTTTCTTTTTGTGGCATGTTGCAATGTCTTTCATGAAAAACTCATGCTGTTTCATTCACTCAATATTTATAACGTAAACAAGACATAAGGTTGCCTCTGGGCCAATGACAACTAGGGCCACAGACATTTTGTTGTCCAAATGTCAGTCTGACTGTCCATCATGTCACTTGTAGGTCTAGAATTGTCTCTCCTATGACATCTTAGGAACACTTGGAATGGATTTCCTAAAATGTGGCCCACACAGATATGTCCACTTGGAGTTAGAAGTCAAAGGTCAAGGATACTCTCACCTATGTGCCTCACATTTTGTGGATATGATATCTTAGGAATGCTTTGAGGAAATTCCTTCTAATTTTACACAAGCATTTCATTGGTCGCAAGGATGAACAGGTTAAAATTTGGTAGCCAGGGGTCAAAGGTCAACTTGTTTATGACAAAATATTACAGAAGGATACCTCGTGCAGATTATATAGATCTTCTATGGTGCTAGGTCTAACGTGCTTTTAAAAACTTAAAGAATTTTGGGCTTCCTTGCAGCAGCATCTCAATTTAAACAGTTGTAGTTCACCAAGAGCTGTTGAGTCTCAGGTGGTTGTCTTTGCACTATGAGACCAAGCTAACCATCACTTACTACCTATATTATATGAGTCTAGGCAGACATAAAATTAAACTGCAACTTCACCTCTCATCTTGGCACGCTGCAAGGTAGTATATCATTTTTTATATATATATATTGTTCACTGCTTTATCCATGTTTTGACAAATACAGTATACCAAATTCAAGTTGTTTGAAAGCAGGTTTTGTCTCAAACATTGGGATTCAGAAGCCCTCTATATATTTTTTTAGATGTTGAAATAAGCAAAGTGACCTAAATTCACAGTCTTTACACAGGCAAGCAATTAACACAGTTCTTTAACTCAGGTAAACGGAAATGAACTGATACATCCTATTGCAACTGTGTTCAAGGAAGTCCTCACATCCGAATTGAGTGGTAAGCAAATTCATTCTTAAGCTACAAGGGGAAAACAATTAAACCTAAAAGTGTTTTATTGGCCTCCAGAATGGAACCATTGATTTTTTTGTGTGTGTTTTTTCCCGCTCAACCTCTTTTGTACACCGCCATGATCAGAGGAGTCTTTGTTTGGCAGGAAAAAAGGGAAGGGGACCAAAGATGTGGGGAAGAGACAGGCAGGCTCATTATCGCCAGAAGCAAAAGTTCCAAGAACAAAAAGTCTTGTGACCTGTGTGGGCACATGTTTTATATTTTCTAGTGTGTGAAGACTCTTTGATTTGCTCTCTCTTTCATATCGTAATGAGCTGTTCGGTCTCTCCTGCTCCTGTGTTGAGTGTGCTCAGCAGTTCTCCTTCTCATCCCTGTCAGTGCAGTGTTGACTGGTGGTGTGTGTGACCTGCCTCTGCGCAGCGCTCATTTGAAGGATCATTCACTTGTTCTGCTTGGCGATCTCTGCCGCTGCTGCACAGGGTATTAATGAGCAACTCCTGGGTCTTTTTTGCTTCTTGGAATCATCCGTCTGTATAAATTTCCTGTAACAAGAGTGAGGAGTTTCAGCCCATCAACATGAAGGTGCTGGTAGATCACAGGCTTCACTGCCCATTGGTGAAAACACGAAAGATTCATTCATAATGCTCTTTCTTGGGGGATAAGTCACATTCTATCACACATGTACCTACAAGTCCACAATGATATAATTCATGGTGAAGCATTTAAATATGGCAATCGAAAGGAATATCAATATTCAAATGCTTTTTAAAATTTAACTTGGAAGATGTATTTCCCCTTGAGGCTATCCTGGTCATTGCATTGGAAATTCTATTGTTTCACTTTGTTTCCCTCCAAAAATTACCTTTATTTAGGCCCAATCTTTTAATAATACCAGCTATTTCTTCTTTAATTTCTGTGAGGATCCCATTTTGTAACTCACTGTATCAGCTCTGTTCCTCACCACTGCTCACCCATCCAATTAGACATGGAATTTGAAAAGAGCCAGGGAACTTTTGCCATTTCCTCTAAAAATACTTTGAACTCGGCGCCTTAGTTATGCTCTGCTGACAGCTGATTAATGAACTATCTCTTCCAATTCTAGGGATAGAAGGTCTCCATTGGTTTTTGGTTATAATGGCAGGCAGTTTGTGACCAAAAACAATCTTTTCCCGCAATTAAAAGGAATTTCAAATTTAATTGAAATTAAAATGCATTTTTTTCCCCCACCATGATCATGGACATGATCTTTGATCTTTTCATAATTTCTCCCTTCGAGGGAGGAAAACCACAAAAAAACGCAATCATCTCCAGGGATTTTGAGCTTTTTTTCTCTATATTATTTAGCGATTATGTTGTATCCCTTGAAATAGCTGTCCATTTTGGGTCATCATAAACCTTTCAGTCAATTCATCCTGTATGTTCCCCCTAAACTTTATTTCGAAAGCCCAAGTTGTGTGATCAGGAGTCCACAGAGTGTGCTCAAGTCTGTGCTGTGTTTTAAATTCATTATTCCTCAAATAATAAACAGTAGGTAAGATGATAAAACAGTGTGCAGAAATACATCAGGGCTGAGTATGGTACGGGTTGGATTTTCAAACTTCACAACAGAACTCCCTCTTTGGATTTTAATGATGATGATCCATGATTCATGCTGTCTGTTTTCGAAAGAGAGCAGTGCTATGCAACCAGCCTGTATAAAGTACAGTACACCAGTCAGCCACAACATTTAAACCACTGACCAAGTGGTCTACAAGAGCGAATAGCAATGATCATCTTGTCCCAGGTCTGCTGGGAAATTTGGGGTTATGGCATTCTTTAACACATATCACCCACCAAAACATTATGCTAGACTAAGTCCACCCTCTTATGGCAGCACTACTCCCAACACCAGAACCCACCCAAGCAGGATAATGTGACCCACCGCACCACTAATACTAAGAAGGAATGACTTAAGGAACATGATGAAAAAACTAAGGAATTGACCTCATCTCCAAAGCACTACTCCCAACACCAGAACCCACCCAAGCAGGATAATGTAAGGATAACTAAGGAATTGCCCTCATCTCCAATCTCCACGGATCCCAATCAAATTGAGCATTTATGGGAGCCGAGGAAAATAGAAGAGAGGCCCTGCCCGGTTGTGGGAAAGACCATCTCAGTTTGAATAATATCACCAATAATATTATCATATCTACTGGAGGAATTCCACTCGCTGCTTTTCCCACAAGTGCTGCCAGTGGGTTGACATTTCAGTGAAATGTCTTAACAACTTCTGAATTGATTGCGCAAAGTGTTGTAGGGATATCCATTCAAAAACTGAGCAAATCACTCCCTCATTCAGTCATCCCCAAAGTCCCACTGGAGTAGACACTCAACAGTAAAAGTGAATTGAGTAGTCATCATTGACATTTATTGCACAGTGTGATTTCTAACATAATACATTGTAAAGTTAGTCCTCTAGGCTTTCCTCCAGAAATGTCATTGTAACGCATGTTTAATGTAAAAAAGTGTCTATTTTTTCACCCATACCACGATTTCTTCTCGCTAGTAATGTAATCATGTGTGCTCGGAGTCTGAATATAACCAAATACTTTTTTGTGTCAAACTTGATAATTATTAGACAGAACAAACAAAATTCGAACAACAACAACAAAAAAAACACTTTCCTATGAACCTGAATAAAATTCTAACATAAAAAAACAATCAGTCAGAACACCACAGCCCAAGTGACTTCTTAGGCTTTGTGACTCTTTATATCTTTATTACCTGCATCTACTTCTGACAGAAAACACATGCTTGACTCTACATGGCATTAATTCTCCTCACTATGGTGAATCATTTTAAATTTAGATTATATCAGGCAAGTGGACTGCAGGGAGTAAACCTTCACACAATCTTTCTTTTTATTATCTTTCAATTAGCCATTAGTTTTCGCATAACAACTGTTTGTCTTCTGAGGGACTCATGGCTGAGATATGAAAATCCATCAGAGCAGCAGCGCTTAAGGAAAATTCCAAGTTAGGTACGTACAGCTGTAAAACTTTCCAACCCTTGAGGCTGGTCTTGCACTGCGTCTGCCATATGAAGATTAAGTGAGGAGGTGGGGGGTGAGTCTGTGTGTATTTTCTGCTGTAATTCTAACCTCTGTTGTTCAGTGGTGTGAGTAATAACAACAGATCAAAGTTGACTGCTTCCCCTTCATTTCCCTTCAGGCAAAATGAATTACAATAGAAAGGCAGCATAGGCAGCAGTATAAACATGCTATTGATGGGTGAGGTGAGTCAAGCACAGTGAAGCAAAATGGTTATTGCTTTGTAAAGTTCATTACATTTTTAGGGAAGTACTAATAAGCAATGTAGGCAGTGTAGAGTACATGGAACAGGTAGCATATTGATAGGATTCTTTTCATTTTACTTAAATATTGTTGTTCTATTGGCCACCAGTTGTAATATTGTTATAATAACTGAGAGTACTTTTTTAAGGATATAAAAGCTAAGTGAAATGAGTTCTAAAACAAACCCCCCAAACACCCGACCTCACTTACTCTTCTGACTTTAAATGCAGTCCGGAGCCTGGGCTTGTTTACTTGCGTCTGCAAGTATTAATCAGTAACCCCCTGCAACTATTTACTGCTCATATTATGCCCCAAGAAAGCAGAAATAGGAGGAGGAAACTAAGAAAACAATATTTAGTGATCCTGACCTGGCCAGCACATGCTTTTACTAAAAGTTGAGAGCAAAAAATTTATACAAAAAAAGCTTTTCAATAAAACCTTTGACCCTCTTCCATAGCTGCAATCATGGCAAAGGCATGCATGTGGCTGCAATGTGTTATGGTCAATTGTGGCTACCTTCATTGGGGAAAAGGGTATTTGTGCTTTCCTTCCTGTATAATGATTATAAAAGAGCAAAGCAATACTTTCCGTTTGGCCAGTTACATACTGGAACAAAAAAAATACTGCAACAGGGGTTCAGTAAGGTGGTAAAAATAAACTTAATTCTTCGTCATACTAATCATTTTTATAACTATTCTAACCTTTTTTAAAACATCAAAAAAACCCAAGAAATGCATGTTTAGTATGCATAAGACTTAAACTGACAAGCATACTGAATCCATGAAAGCAAATTTTTTGAGGGATGATTATATTGGTGCAACATCGCCAAGCATTCCTGATGTGTATTAAACCTGATCTTTTCCATTTTAGCACATGTGGTGTCATGATGTGTCAAAAAAAAAAAAATCACAAAAGAATGGGGTGAAAAGATCTTCTTACACACTTGCAAAGTCGCTTAATGAAATTGGGGTTTAATCACGCAAGCACATCATACAAGTTTATACTACTTCATACTACAAATTTCCGCCAATAATGCCCAATAATGGTTTCAATGTCCACTGGAAACTAAGGATGCAACAATCAGTGAAGTCTGAGCCGATACGATATTTAAAGTAACAATTTGAATAATAACCAATATCAATAGGGTTAATCCTAACCCTTAAAGTGTCTTTATGAAATAAAGGAATCCTCCGTATGAAAAATAACTAAAAGTCTGCGAGCCCCACTCCTGCAATTTTCACAATTGGTGCCACAAAAAGTTGTTTTTTTTTCATTTCGAAGACTTAGGCTGTCAGAATTTGCTTTTGGAGCCATTGGTGGATTACAGAACAAAGGCAGAAATCTTCAGCCAAGACACTGACTGCTTCTTTCAGTCTCTACATGTGTTGTGAATGGAGAAGTCTTTAAATCTGCAGCCAGGTGTAGGAAAGCAGATGTAGTCACTGCAAAATTATTGGGATGCAAAAGATTATCACTGGCCATTGGAACTGGTGAATGCCCCTATAAATGCTGATACACTGATACACTGATACAACAATGTCCGTATTGTCTGATATCGATATTGAAGCAATAAATTGGTGCATTCCAGCTGGAAATGTCTTAGAAGCTGTGGATCATCTGGTAAAAGTAGCCCAAGTTAAAAAAAAAACCCCCAAACAAAAGAGCAGAGTAACAAACAGACCAATGGATAAGATGCCCCTATCACACAGCCAGTGGACATGGCTATATTGACTAGAACTGGAGAGCATTGTATCAAACAGTCCATTTAGAGCCTAAACATGACACAACCGGACTAAAAGGTTAGTAGCCTTTAGAGTAGCCTTAAGTGTCATAGTCATAAGAAAGATGCTGAGTGTGATATTGTATGTGCACCCTTGACTTTATTTCACAGTACTTTGTCTGAAAGCAGAAAACATAGTATTAAGAAATAGAATAATTAAAAAAAAAAACAACACATTTTGTGCTCTTGTTTGTTTTGATGCACTTGGACAACAATTGTTGATCTTTCTAATGGTTTTATCATTACTTTAAACTCTTATTAGACACAGAAGTGCTACAATATGCAGTATAAAAACATGTTGCTAAGTAGCTAAATGAACTAGAAACCTGACAGCTCTCAGAGGATACTGAAATGCTTTTATAAAAATAACAACAAATGGAACAGTAACAGCAATGAAATAAAACAAAAGGAAATTTACACTTGTACACATATCCCAAAATCTTAAGGCGGTTGAAATATTAAGTCAGATAACCAAGTTCACACTTCATAAAGTGCTTACATAACATACCAGGCTCATAAATGCTTCATTTCACATTAATGAATAATAAAAGGGTCATGACACACTTTCATGAAAGAGATGCAGCATTGTGACACAGAAAATGTGTAAATGGGCTGACTACAGTAATGCCTGCAGTAATACTTAAATAACAAATGTCTAATGGAAAGAAAGAAGAAAAAGAGAAAAATATATGTATATATGTTACCAGATAAATTTTATTCTCTCAGGTCAGCTCTGCTAGCAACTGCACACACGAGTCGTCACCGCAACGTTAAAGTATGTGCATCTTTCTTTCATGTTTTTCATTCATAGGTAAGTGTTCATTATTCATCTGCACTCAAAGGGCTCATGGCTTTTTGTTTGAGTGTGAAAAATATTACCAAAACTGAAGCTGAATAAACAGTAACAAGAAACAAGAGGCAAAAGAAGAGTTTTCCCGAGGGGATTGTTACTGAGGGAAATTCATAAATATTTAAACTCCCAAAAGTAGATCATCCATCATCTGGGGATATTAATTGGGTTTCCTGTAAGGAACAACAGAAAATAGCTAAAATTGTAATAGAATTGTTTTATTTTATTAACCTAATCACTAATGTCTCCATCTGCCTTCAGTTTAGAGACACAAATCCTGTGTGAAAGGATCACAAATTTGAATATCTTTATTTTCATTGAAATTGAAATGCATGTTTATTGCTCATTCATGAATATGTAATGAATCACCAAGAGCCTGTCTGGAAACAGTTATATAAACATCCTATAAAGAGAAAGTGTTCAATTTTATACTTACTCAAAAAACTTCATGATATACAAATTCACAACCAGTAAGTCAGAGGATTCAGTTTCACATTCTCAGAATTTACTCTAGCATGTTGATATTTGTCTGGTATGTAGCTTTTGTCATATACAAAAAGATTTAACAGCCTAGCTGGTAAAAAGAAAGTGAAACCTCTCAGCAAGCAACAAGGCCCATCTGAACAAACTACTGTACTTTCCTGCATTAATCAGATTCGACATTATGCAATATAATACACTGGAAGGAATACTGAAGCAAGGGAAAAGAAAACACAGTTATTAATAACATCAAATAAACATTTCATTACATAAAAGCTGCCATAGACAGATCAGAATATGCGTCTGTTACATTCATCCATCGGGCTCTTCTGCAGGGAAGAAAAGCTGTGACTGTCCTAACAACAGGTGACAGAGTGCAGCTGACTCCCCTTTGAAATGTTAGTTAATAATAATAATCCACTTTCAATATCATATCCTGTCTGGGGATATTATTAATCAGAATTTAAGAATAAACAAACAAAAATAAAAATGGACTGAGACCAGGACCTGGACCCAGATGATGCAGAAATACTGTAAACATTTGAGCTTTTTCTACTTTGGTTCTAAAGATACAAATGATGGTTGATGAAAGTGATGAGTGAGACCTTCATTGCAGCATCTCGCCCGTGTTTATCATCCACTGAAAACTGTGTTGTGTGAGTGAGGGGCCATTAAAACTGAATCCGTCTGTGTATTCTAAATGCAAGTAAAAGTCTTAAAAAAAAATTAAAGGAATAAAAAAAAAAAAAAGAAAGAAAATAGGCGACGATGGTAAAAATGACAATCTGACAGGTTTAAAGTGGGATATGCTGCTCTTCAGCAACAAGTTACTCCAAATGAACAGCACTCTGGTTGATAAAACCTGGTTCATCCACTAATACTTTTCCATTTACACAGCAAACATTGGAAATATAGAAACCCATATCTGTACATAGTCTTGTTGAATTAAATAAATGCAGAGAGGGGGAAAGAAAAGTTCTTTTTGAATGAAGGGTCCAAGTAGATCCTCAAAAAAATAATGAGGCTCCAGTAGACACAGTTTCATATAGTAGTTTCATATTACACAACAGCAAATCCACTGTCACAGGACTTGGCCATGCGATACCCAAAAACCTATAATCCATTGTAACATATATATTATTAATTTGCAATATATTTCCTCTTCAATAGATGAACGTTTTCCCAATGAATGCTTTACATAATGTGGCAAATTTAAAGAATCTCTATCCCATTTCCTCACAGTCCAAAGAGAATGTGACGCACATGAGTAGTTGTTTAGCCTATAATATGGAAGTACCCATCGATTCAATTGTCAGATGAGGTTCTTGTGTCAATGTGTTGTCCATTTTAAAAACATCTAAAGAGGTTATGATTTATGTTGCGCCGAAACACCTTTCCAGTAGTCTAAAATATCATGCAGATCCTCATCCTTTGCAAACTGGACTTTCTTTCGCAGCGCATGGCCCGCAGCCATGTACTCGTCATCTCTGTGCCGTTTCCGGTGGAGTTTGAATCGCTCCCAGATGCTGTGTGAAGGTTTGCAGTAGTACTCTGGGCTGGAGGAGTAGCTGAGATTGTGATACTGGGATGGCAGCTGGGAATATGCTAAGTCTCTGGAGCGGGCGTGAGTAAGGGGCTCTAACATGGAGGACTTGTGGCCATCAGGTCCTTCAAGCTCCTCTATCTGAGCATCGGGATACGAGTGCCGGTGGTCAGTGTACTGACGGATCTTGTCTGCCTCAGCTCTCAGGATGGCGGCAGCAGGTGTGACAGTGAGGATCTTTTCTCCTGTCGGGGAGGCTTTCTCTATGTACTTGGATTCAGAGCGATAAGGTCTGGGGCTCCGCATTGGCCCTCCTGTGGCAGTGCTGGGCCTCTTTGGCGAGGCATCAGAGGTGCGATGCCTCTGCAGAGAGTGGTGGTAACTGTCCTTATATCCTGGGGACAGAAGGCCAGATTTACTCTGTGGGTGTTCTGATATCAACACAAGCTGAGGCTCTGCGGTGGACACTGCTCCAGATTTTACCCCTTGAAAAGAGGTGGACTCAGACTTTAGAGCATCTATGCAGTTGTTAATTATTTGATTGACTTTATCCACCTCTTTTGCAATGGTGGAAATCTCTGCCACTGACCCCTGGCCATTCCCTGCCATTCCCATGTCACACTCCCTGCGTTCATGGTGTTCCATGCTTCGCACCTCCATGTAGTTTCCTTTCATCATTTTAGGTGTATCACTTATCTCTTGAAATTTGTACTGCTCCATTTCACCTGCAGATGGTAAGTATGGCATACGTGCCATGCTCTCCCCGGCCAGCAACTGCTTCTGTGACATTCGAGAAATAGTCCCTCCCTCGAGTTCCTGCCCGTATTTAAGTTCCATTATGTTTTTCTTCAGGCTACCTGATTTTTTGTGCTTTTCATCTTGCTGACGCTTTCTTCTCAAACAGTAGTACACAACACCGAGAAAAATGACCATGCTAAAGAGGCAGCCTAAAATTGTCATAATGTAGTGAGTAGCAGTTGCATTGTTAACGCTTCTATCTTTTCCATTCCAAGGGCCAGTGGTGATTGTCAGACAAGTGTGATTGTGTCTAAGAGAGTTACGTATTGAAGCGACACAGTACGTGTAGTTTGTGTGAGGTTTAAGATTTTTGAGTTCAATGTCCTCCTTTATATCTTTTAGATTTCGAATATCTGTGAAAAAGCTGTTGTTGTACAGAACCAGGATGTACATCTTCTTGTAGGGATGAGGAATCTGAACTGTGATGGTTGCACCTGTATTTGAAACTTGCTTCAGTTTCATCAGAGGGTTTACTTCTACATCATTGTAAATTGTACTGATGGTAATGTCTTCTGGTTCTGTCCCTGAAGGACAATCTTCCACCCCACAAAGTGTGGAGTCTGGTGGGGGTGTCGTGGGCTCAGTGGGCATAGGAATAAATGGCGTAACATAGTCATCCGTGCACACAGTAGTGAGCATGTGAAGCGCATTTCGATATGTTGGATTGTTAGGGTTTTGGCTCAGTAAACTATAACCAGAGACACCAGGTGGGGAGTCGCATACCATCCGCTCATTTGTCCTGTTGGGGAAAACTGAGAGCCATTTGACAAAACCAAGCAACTCACACGAGCAGTTGAAAGGGTTGGTGTACAGTTCACAGGTGGTCAGTTTAGTCAAACTGGTGAACGTGGCCCCATCCAACTGCTGGATTCGGTTCATGGAGAGGTCAATGTTCTCAATGTTGGGGCATTCCCAAAAGGCATTAGGTGTTACAGTCTCAATCAGGTTTGCCTGGAGGTAGAGATACTGCAGCTTTCCTAAACCCCTGAGGATGCCCTCTGTCAGGTTCCGCAATTTGTTGAAGCCCATTTGAAGGACTTGTAGATTAAACTGAGCCGAAAAGGCTCCGTCCTCTATGTAAGAGATTTCATTCTTCGTCATGTTCAGGTAGGTCAAGTTGGCAAAACGACTAAGGGCAGAATAATGGATACTTTTGATTTTGTTTTCATTCAGCCGAAGGTCCACAATGGTACTGTTGATATGCTGAGGGATGGCCTCATAAGGTGGTTGGTTTTGGCTACAGATTGCTAGCCATACAAAGCCCTTTTCGCCCTCAATTAACCAGCAGTCTCCACTGACTCTGCCAATATGAGTCAAATATACAATGGCTACGGACCAACACAAGGCACTCATCACCATGCCTAAGCTGCAGGCCATTGGTGCTTCTCTGAGAGTCATGCAGGGCCAAAAAAGAAAGAAAAAAGAACGACAAAGGGGCGACACACCGCTGTGGTTTTAGTAGAGATTTTCCAACGATCCTGTTGGAAAATCAGCCGAATGTTGAGGGGCCAGAAACAATCCTTTTACTTGTTTCCTCTTCATTGATGGATGGTGTTGTTCCCATGTACCAGTCAAAAAATGTTAAGCATCGGCCCCTTACACTGAGTTTCTTTCATTGAAGTTTCCCTGCGGTGAGCATTTGGTGATGCTAAAAAGCGCTTTCACCACCTCAGGCTTGCTTGTGCTTTTCTTCTTAGAGGTTACCATCATTAAACATTCTCATCTTATTGTTTTTGCCACTGTCTTCTTTTCTTTATCTCTCTGTGGATCGAGGAACGATCTGCAATATAAAGACAAGAGCACATAGCTGACATTAATCACATTTTTATCAGGATAGGAAATGCATTGCACGTTGGTATTGAAATTGTACAAAGTATAAGATTCATGTTTAGCTGCATGCTCTCCTTGTTCATGCTCCACTAATTATTTTGTGCACAGTTTAGGAGGTGCTTGCAGTCCCTTTGGCAGAGTGAGATTCAAGGAAACTGTTGACTGGCCAATTACCACTTTACAGATTGGGGAAACCAAGGTCCCTGTTTTCACATTGTTAACCTGAGGACGGTCGGACACATCTCAGGGACGCTAACGGTAAGAAAGTGCATTAAATCAATTACCCAACACCACACAAAAATCCCTTTTCATGCATAAATATTTTTGAGCCTAGAGTGAATAGGAAAGTTGTACATTAGCTGAGGTTACTGGATCATCCTAAATTAAATCACTATCCCTTTTGCAAATGGAGTCAAGATGCAGTACTGAAAATGGAGGCAACAACCGCTGCCCTGTCTTGGAATTACAGAAGAGTCTTCTGCATAAAACAGACAAACACAAAAAACTCAAATGAGAAAACATCTTGGTCTTTATTAAAGACTTTATTTGGTCTTGAATAGTCTATTTGATTTTTTCCACCCGCTGTTAATCTGTAACCAAATCTGCTCCAAATCTCAGTAAAAATAATTTGCAGTCACGGTCAAATTCTAAATGTAATGAAAACCATTTTTCTTCTTCTTCTTCTTCTTTTTTTTTTTTTTTACACAATCTTACAAATAATTCAAGCCAGTTATATCGTAAGCCATCTTCAACAAAGGCAGCAGTTGCAAGCATTTTTTTTACATTTAATAACGTCGTAGGTATGTCACGAGTACTTTTTGCAACATCACACAGAGATTGACAG
>KV751374.1:460494-474363 GCA_001698575.1 Mola mola | reverse complement strand
ACTGTGAGGATTTCAGATTAAAATACGAGATACGAGTGCTTTTTAATCAACGCTTCAGTAAGCTTGTATGACACAGAACAAGCTGTAAGAAACCATTCTGTGCTGTTTTTGGTTGGTCCCTTCAATATTGTACAAGTTTCATGGACTAAAAAACTCCACATAACCTTCCTTTGGTATAAGGTTAAGTAATGAATTAATTTTCATTTTTCTACGAACTTGTCCTTTAAGGGGGAACTTTCAGCTGCAGTGGCTCTTTGTGTCTGGCATGGAGTCTATAAACATGAAGCAGAAGGGGCTCTGGAGGGCTGCTCAGCCCACCTCTAGAGCCAGTGCTTCGAGGCAAACTTTGACAGAAGCCTCAGAATGCCACACTGGCAATTTAAAAATATCTTGAAAGTAAAGTATCTCTCCACATAATCAATCACATGTTATATGCAAATCAAAGCAACTGCACGTCCCCTCTCCCCCTCATTCATTCATGCTTTCGCTGCCTCTCGGCCCCTTTTATTTGTCTGTTCAAACAATTTCAGTGTGCATACTAAATGGATATTTTCCTGTTCTATCTTCAAGTGTCTACAATAGCATGATATCAAAGGATCTGTTTTTACAGTTTGAGGCCCTGCTTTCTCTTGTTTCTCCCCGACCGTCCTATCTTGTGCTTTGTGATGTTGAAGGTGCCTCAATCTCTGAGGACCCTCCTCATCCATACCAATGACTGCCCTTTATTTGATGTCATTGAAAATGCATGCACTTCTTGCTGGGAAGAATGATAAAAAAAAAAAAAGCAAAGATGGGAAGAATCAATTGTGTTGAAATGGAACTACTTCTCTTGGGGAAGGAAAACATTGTGCTCATTGAGGTACTGAATTGCTTTGGCGAGAGGGAGAACAGGGACACATATGCTTTAGTTCAGGGGATATTAAACTCATACATTAATTACAAGGGGAACAGTGCCAAGAAAAAAAAATGATTGTCCTGTTTTCATTGAATACCGTTTGCTAAAAGTTCTGCACTTTTTACGGCTTTGCTGCAATACACGGCGTGTCTTGTTCAGACAGCAGATGGAGTTTTTGTTTGGTAAAACTTAACTCCTCGTATTAGTTACGAGTATTGTATGCCACCTCGATGCTCTGGATTCATTTGTTTTCCAGACAAAGCCTTTTATTCCCGCATGGCAATTGGAGCTGCTTGCTCATATAAAATGGAGCCAAAGGGAAATTTCACTACACTATTTATCACAATATAACCTCCGGAGGGGAAAATAAAGTAATAAATGTAAGATAACATAATATGTGTGGAGTTGTATGATAAAGGGTATTTAAAAACACAAATGTACTTATATCTGTTTTCTCTTTCAAGGTTGATAAATGACTAAAGATGTTTATTTTAGAATGTGCCAGTGCATCTGAAAAAATACAATATCATGATTTTCCATTTGTTGTTTAAGAAAGTGAATGCTTAATATAGATAATTACATATAGGCTTAGCTACTTCAAGTATTTTACTATTTTAATTTGGTAAGCGGCAGAAAGCGAAACGAAACATAACTAAATGTTGATAAGCATAGCCTCGTCCTAAAAAAATAATAAAAAAAATATTTTATTAGCCAAAATAGCCATAATCATCAAAAAAAGCTTAAAGTATTTCATTTCATATGTGAAATGAATAAACAATATAGGAAGGTTAACATTTTGAATTCAGTTATGAAGAAAGTGAACTTTTCTACAATATTCAACTTTTTGAGATGGCAAGTCCATGTTGTTTTCAGTATGTGTATGTTTTTTAAGCTGTAGCTTCTTCGCTGTATTAAGAGACTTTGGTTTTAAAGAAAGGTGTAAAATCAAACATAATATATTTCAAATCTGTGTGGAGCCATTTTATTTGCAACGCTGTTTTGCTGTGAAGTTCAGAAAAATGTTGCCATGATTCATATTCTGGTGAACCTTTAATTCAACAACCGACTTGTATTTTGTTGTAAGATGTCTTAAAATGTGAGTGCCCAATGTAATACAAAGTTGGTTTGTGAAATTGTGAATTGTAAAATAATATGAACATGGAAAACGCATTAAAAAAAAGACAGGGAAGAGTGAGGACAGACTTCCTGCTCTTTCCTCACATATCACCTTTTCATGCGTAACTAAGACATGTAACATTAAAGTTGCAGTGGGTAACTTTTATAAAAACACCATATGTCATATTTGCTTCTCACTCACGTATCACCGTAGTGATACGTGAGTGAGAAGGTCCTGTTCCTCTAGCCCCACCTACTTTTTCTTTATCTTTCCAAAAAAGATCCAATCTGAGCCAAGAGTGTGTCTGAGGGAAGTGTCAGTCACTTCAAATGAGGGAGCAGTCCATCCCTCTCTGCTCAGTAACTTCAGTAAGAGCGGCAGGAGCTTTACAAATGCAGTGGCAGAGAGACGCCTACCAGCAAGTAGAAAACAAAAAAAAGTAATTCCTGGGCTTACACCCCAAGGGCACAAAAATAACCCAACATACGATGAAAAGCATATGAAAAAGAAAGAATTACCATTAGATTAAGCTGATCTCTTACACAGCAGCCTTCTCTACTGGGAGGGCCTGAGATGCAGAGCTACAGTGCAGTCCACTCTCTTTTCAATACTACCAGTTGCAGCTTTAACATAATTGTTCAGGAAAGAAATTAAAAATACTCCAAATGAATCGTTATTTTTGTTATTTTGCTCAGTAACATTTGACATTGCAGAATCATAGGCAGAGGAAGGCAATGAAGGACCAATACCATCATCTTGCTGCCAATTAGCACTGGTGCTTGCTGATTAGGTATAAATTAGCATGAGGATAATAAGTATTGCTGAAGTGAGGGTTAATTTCACTTTATGATGATGATACATTAGTGCTAAATGTCAAATGACAGATGGACAGATTTGGGGGGTAATTAAGGCCTTGAGTGCAAAGTTGGGCAGACATGCACAGGCATCCCCTTGTTCTATTGTGAAGATACATCCAGCCCACCTACTACTTGGTATTCCACACAGGTGTCATACTACAAAACTTTAAATGACTCACTGCCCTGCCATCTCTTTTAGATTCCCAATATCTCACTCTATTGTTCTTCAGTGTATCAAGAGTCCTTCAGCAGACTCATGACCTAGTGCACTCCAACTTAAATGAGAGAAAAAAAATCTCATTACAAACTAAAAGCTCCACTTTGGGTGACACCTCTTGTAATGATGATAAGCTATGGAGAATGGCGTGGAATCATACAGCACTGATGGAAACAGATGCATCAGTGAACCCCTGCAGGAGAATCAAAGCTGTGGCACATAAGTGCATAACATTAATATAGTGGTCTCTGTGCTGGGTGGTATTCTTCACCAAAACCATAACAGTTCAGCTCCATAGGATGCATACTGATCAGTGGAAATACTGAACCGGGCTACAGGAGGCATTTATCAAAAGGGCAGGAGCAAAGCAGAGTTTAATTTAATTCTTTACGTTTGAGAGTAAGATATCACTTGGAATAACACCTTAAGGTTTCAATGCAATTTTCCAAGCCATCAACTGACCATCAACTCTGCCTGGTATTTTGGCCTCCAAGCTGAAATATCCACCAGCAATGTCTGTAGCTGCTGACTCATGACACGTGGAACTAGACTGGGAGAAACTTTACAGTCTCAAGCGTGACAGAAAGTTATGGGAAACTCACTCTGAAGCAGATTTAACAGGACTGTTGACTTGCAACAGCGTTTTATTCACAATTTTATTAATATTTCCATAGTTGATGAAAGTTAACATATGATGATAAAACCTGTGATTCGACAGCTGTGCTGATCTTGGTCAATTACCTCGCCATGCTCAGCCAAGGTTTCCCAGCCAATTAACCTTCAGAAAGTGACTGGAGCTAATCTAGTTGTGCTCTGCTGCTGGGCCATGCTTCTGACTGAGAGGTCAACTTGCGTCTGAGTTCTGACTGACAAGCTGTGAATAGCGAAGAAGACGTTTCCCGTGCTGAATGTTTATATCCGTCTGACCTCATGAACTACCTGACACACGGGAAGAAGGTATTATCACCCAGATTATCTCCACAAAGTCGGCTTTGAGTCCATTTGTATCTTGGAGGGTTAGGTTGGTTTCCAGGAAATTTTACTATTTCATAGGTTTTAGCTTATTTATGGCAGCAATGTGAGCTTTGGTTTGGCACTGTGGCCCACAAAACAAGTTTGACTCAGACTGTCCTCATAAAGCCCCCCAACACAGCCTGAAATACACAACCTTTAATGAATATGAACACATGTTACAAACATTCAAAATTCATATGCAACGAAACTTTAATACAAGGCAGCACTAGGGAGGTGGAGGGAATTGAATTTTTGATAGCAAGAAGGAGTGGAGCAGCGAACTGAAAGAGTTGAAAGCTCAGCGCTGTTGTATGCAGACTGAGCACTAAATGGTAATACGGGCTGCCCTTTGCTCAAGACACCGTGGGTTGTTGACGTGAAGCGGAGGATGTTGGGAATGTGTGACTGTAAAATGGCTTTAATGCCAGCCATGAGGCTCTAGCTCACTGGTGACTTTCGATGGGCTAACTATTTTATTTTATCTTAATGCCATGGGCTAATACATGAGGAAATTAGTGTGCAAACCTCCACCAATGCAGCTGAATTCCTGCAACCTTTCAAGGTTTTGTTTTTTTTTCAGTGAGCTTCAGCTTTCTACCTGACTATAATATTAGTGTTTGTTTTGGTCATTCTTGAAGGGGATTTTTAGGCCAAGGTCAATTGGTGCAAAACAGAGCAGATGTTGGCACCAGCTCGACAGGTGACACATGAGCCGCAGAGCCATCTGGTTCTGGCTGTGTGATGGACCCTGGGATTACTTACAAAATGACACAATTTACACCTCTGTATCCTTTCTGAAAATATTTCCAAAAAGGTGTTTGACCTGTCAGTGGCCCTGGCATAGAAGACCCAAAATCAATCATCTGCAGCGAGTGCCAAGTCACACCAGTTGGACTTCTCTACAGTATGCCAATTCGATCAGGAGAAATGTCCAAAAAATGTGTTTTTTTAACTGCCAGTGACCTTGACCTTTGACCTTGAATGCCCAAAAGTTAATCATCTGTATCAACTACAAAATGACACCAGCTGGACCTCTCTATTTCAGGTCTTTTTGAAGTTATGAACAAACGTAAATATGAGAAAATAGGCATAAAGCTTAGGGCATATATGAAATCCACACGAACATATGTGGAAGATATGATCCAATAATCAATTCCTTTGAAAATTGCACCTGTAAAATAGAAAAATAGAAAAAAATAAAAGGTGTGGCTTTTGATCTCCTCATATTTGTTTAGATTCACGTTTTTGTAATTAGCATTTTTTGTAATAATATTTCATCACTGGTTTGGGTAACTTAGCGGTTATTAGCTGGTGATAGGATCAAAATCAATCCGTACGTGACATTAGAAAAGTGTGACTTTCACAGTGCTACAGTTTCATCCATCTGTAACGAGTGCAGGAATGACAGGAAACAAGGGAGAGGCAAATGGAAACAAGGGCATAGTGCAATGGCTGTGTTAAAAAATAAAACTCTCTGTGTCTTGAAAGGAAAGCTATTATTTTTGACAGGACAAATTCTCTCAGGCTCAGTAAGGGGCAGAGGATGCAGCAGAGAGCTCACGTTTGACTAGCATAGGAATGAAAGGTTTTTTGGTGCACAGCAGAAACCCAAGTCTGGACTTGAAGGAGACCTCAACACGACATGACAGGCAGACCACAGGGAAGAGTTTTGTCCCAGTTAGGTTGGAGGATGCAACATATAAATGCTTTAAATTCTAATGGGCATTATCAGAGGTGGACGGACATAAAAGACTCTGAAAACATTGTGTCCGAATTTGCATTTTTATTGCTGTTGTCCATTTGAATTTAACACACACGGAAGAAGAGGAGAATTTGCTTTGCTTATTTTAAATACAGCAACTGGTTCTTCACAAAGAAAATATATTGCAGTGCTAAAGCAATGCAAGACAGACCACCTTGTGCTAGCTCTCACGTGTGAAGCTATAGTTGATAAAACAATTTTTTCCTCACTTGTTTATGGAAGATTTCATTAAAATACATCATTACTTATTTTAAGAAGCAAAGTATTAAATGAGGTTTTTAAGAGTCCTCCACATAAAAAACATTTGCTTCTCCTTCACAGCTCCCTGTTGAAATATTGAAAAATACCTGTGCAAGGACGCCCAGTCAATAAAAGTCATCTGTGTCGTAACCTACTAAGGAGAAGAGCCAGGGGTAATAATAATTCTACAACAAAGAGGAAAGGTCATAGCACAAGATATATTACAAAAAGGACATCATCTCAGATGTAAACCTTTACATATACCTTTGCCGAGACTGCTCTCAGCCAGACACAAATAAAGGTCATTTTCATTGCGACACATTCAGATTTTAGGGTGCTCTTATAAACGTAAAAACATGGCTATGAAAAGGTGCCAGTTTGGAAGAGACTAGTGCCATTAAGTAAAAGCAAGGTTACTGTTTCGAAACTCACTGTAGCAAATGGTACAAAATCATAAAATTTACAA
Organism: Mola mola; assembly: GCA_001698575.1. NCBI lineage: Eukaryota > Metazoa > Chordata > Actinopteri > Tetraodontiformes > Molidae > Mola > Mola mola. The sequence continues at coordinate 467,795 of KV751374.1, read as the reverse complement.
CAGAAATCAGATAAATTGAAGATCCTCCGCACACATTGGAGAAAATGTCCTCATATAAAAACAGTATATTTTGTCACTTTTAAACATTTCGACCTGATGAAGTTCTGACTAAGTTCTCGTGTCATCCATTCTATTAATTTGGGTCAGTGTGTGTGGCAGTAGCGTTTTCTTCTTAACTGAGAATGATGGTATTCTATGACCTAAGCCCTATTTTCTGAACTCTGAGGAGCTCAAACTTCACAAAATACATTTTTTTTCTGAAAATTACTCAGGTTTGGAGTTTGGTTGCTTGGGCTGATTAGCTCGACAACGCTATATAGTGTAGCTGGACATGGCATAATGGAAACATTTGTGTGTTTTTGACTCAATAACTGTAAGATAATAGGAGACACGAAACACCTGGAAGCTGACCTGGAGTCCACCATACACAGTTGTTTGCCAAAGTGGCTCTGTTTTCTGCTGTTTTTTTTGCTTCTTTCACATGTTAACGAAACAAAAACTAATTCAAATGGGAATAAATCTACTTCACATATTCATAGTCTTTCGTAAACATCGGATAGTGCGTAAAGCAGCGCCTCGTCACCACTGAGTCAAAAACATACAGGTGTTTCACTGTAGGTATCTACTCCATGTTGTACCAGACACTTGCAATAACATTATGAGTGCAATTAGTGGTGAAAAAGCTTTTCATTTCTGACATTCCGTCAAGCCTGTGTCATTTGCACTCGTTTTGTCTTGTCAACGTAATCGGCCCTAGCAACTGAACTCCGTACTGGAGACATTTTCAAAAAATAAGACCCTCGCATTTCAGGAAATAAGGCCTAGGTTGAAAGATATATCCTTTAATATGTACACTCCTGTAAAAGGCCATAAATTTAGAAGCCACCATGAAAGCAACTATATAAACATGTGTATATGCTGTATATAGCAGTTTTGTTAGCCTTCCAGTCTGTTTATTAATGTCTTTGGAAGTCAGTCGTCTTGTTTCATTAACTGCCCACTGCTGGGGTGTGGATACAGGTATCAGGTCCGTCCCCCGTTGATTTAATCACTTCATGCCCTCTCGCTTGATAAAACTGGACTCACTTGGATCTCAATCGGACACAGTTGAGACAACTGATGTCAGTGATGTGGACAAATTTAGACAGCATTATGTGCTCGTACTAGCTGGATTTATGATTTATTACTTCTTCATCTAGGTTTCCAGAGGACACCAGATGAGGGATTTGTTGTCGAAGTCCTGACACATTACCGCCCAAGTTGGACAGTCAGACACTGATACCAATCTATAATCCATTTGACATGCAATTTCCAGCTTTGGTGCTATCTTTCTGAAGGGATAAGGGAAAAAGAAAAACAACAGCAATGAAAGAGATAAATCAATCCTGAAAAGGAGAGGTCAGTTCCTAGAAATTAATAATCTCACTGAGTTGTAAAATCAATAGGTAGAGGATGTAAAAGCTAATAAAATGATTAATTTTATTGATTTATTGAGTAATGTGTAGAAAAATGATACTGCTGATCGTTTTCTCATATGACAGACCTGCTGTTTCATCTCCCGCAATCTTATTTCACATCAAAACTTTACCAACAAACTTTGTGCACAGACAGTTTTCACATCAGTTTTAGCTCCATAAGATGAAGAATGCATCAAATTATATTTGCTTAGTACATACACATCAAATGTCAATAAAGGTTCCCACCGTATTTTTCAGCCAATTTATCTTAGATATAGTCTTAAGAGGAAACCCTGTGGTACAAAATAAATGAAAGATGAAAGGTGACGTAACAAAAGTGAAGGGCAGCTTTTTAAAATAGTAAATATAAAAGCAGATGGCCAGAGATCCTTCTTTAAAGGTGAGTGGCCTTTTTTTTAATCCCCCTCTGATAAACGAAAGCCTCAATTATCTCTTTCCTCACGGAGGAACAGTTGTGAATCCATATTTTAACACAACATTATGTGCAAGACCTAAGGGTTTGACTGTTTCATTGCATTAATGTAAGATCCTATTGATTCTAATGCACTCTACAGTTTTTTGTCTTCTGCGGTCTGACTGGCTGAGTGGCATATAATAAAAGTGAAGAATTGAGGTGTCAGGCATTGCGAAAAGTCTCCTGTCGTGCTGAGAAAGGTGCCACAGCACTTTATCAGCGACGTGGAGAGGGAATCATTAGGGAGTCTGTAATGAATGGCTGACAGGTGTCTGTCCACATATTTTAGCTTTCATTCATTTTCTCCATGATTGCTTTTCTCACTCTGAAGTCATAGCCTGCGCAGGACTTTATGAGCTAAGTATAGAGAAGCATATTTGGTTAGAGGAAAAGTTCACTCCAAAATCAAATTTACATCCAGGAACGAGTATACGTACAAGGTGTGTACTGAAGGTATTTTTTGGTCCAATTTGGCTTCACTCATTTTTTGCAGGCCAAAGTCTTTTGTCGTACAGAGCCCAAAGTTTTGATGAAAGTGGCAACAATCAGGAAATTAAAGGACTGGCGGAGCATCAAGTTAATCAAGTGTTTATCAAAAATAATAGTATATTAGCAAAGATGAGAGGCCAGGCAAGGCAGTTGGACCAGTTCAGTTCTGGGAAACACACCAACACAGAACCTGTGAGGAGGCACTTTATCAGATTATCCTCTAATGAATATGGAATATTGATTTTTAAATATAGACTATAGATTGTGCTGCCATGGAGCGCATGGTACACTGCAATGATTGTGCCCAACATTGATTCGAAAAAGACAGGCTGGTTTTATATAGTGGGTTAGTGGCTTAATGTCCGAATATAGATACACAGAGGAATATTATATCTACGACCAGTTCCATCCATACTGAAGGTACTGATCATTCGCCCACCAGCTCACTGCACCACTGCAGCCAACATGCACATTGCAGGCAACGTGACGTTGATGCATCCAGCAAACGGTGAGTAAGGGTTAAATTTCTCTGACGAGGAAGGAGCCCAATAATTGCTAACCGTACGGATGTTTTACAATGACCAATTTAAGGCTCTCTCGGGATCCATGTCTGTCACAGGCTAATCCATGATGCTCTTTACAGTAATCCATTCAAATAACTCTTCTCTAGTGCCATTAATTAGGAATCCACGTTGACGGAGGAGCTGGCACTATAGAGCTTGGAAGGGCTAAAGCTTAAATCTGTCTTGACCTGGACTGCAGAATGACTGTCAAAGTGATCAATGACTGGTGATGATACTCTGATTCCAATGGCAACATAACACTGATTCCACTGAAAAAACTGATAAATATTTTAGATAATTCTCAGTTTAAAGAGAAATAAAATGAGTGAAAGAGACTTTGTTCTGTATTCTACTCAATTGTTTTGTACACCGGATCATTTTTTTTGGTTAAGTTGTGACACAGCAACCAGCAGTTCAGGTAATTCAAACACTTCCGTCAGGGTCTGCATGCAAGCTGGTGTCCAGTAGCATCTTCTCTTGCATCCAGCAGCGTAGCATCAGCTCTTTCAGGCTGTATTTTCTCTGTGACTCTCATTGCCCACTGAACACTTTTTTTTAATGTTTTTGCAAGACGTGTTTTGGAGCATCAAACTTAATTTTCTTACTATTTGCTCTCTTATTTCTGTTACATCACTGATGACTTTGGGGTCCTCTAACACCACTCCTGACAGTGGTACATGATGTTTATTCTTTCTGATTTTTGTTGGCAGGGATGAAGCTTCGTATTCAAATCTCTTTGATGACATAGGAGGTAGTCAGTCTGGTTTGGTTTGGTTTAGGGACATGTACAGTATTATGGTAATGATGAAATGTCAGAAACACACACCTCCTCCAGGCATTTCATCCCATTGATATAAGTGATTCAAAATTTGTGCAATTAAGAAAATGTGTTGAATTTTGATTTGAAACATTTAAAAAAAACATGAATGAAAATTTTGTAGAATAAGAGATTTTTTTCTTTATACAAATCAGTGAACCACCAGTGAAAAGGACAAATCTCTACAAGTAAACATAGGTCTCCTAATAGAATATTGTTTTGGGCAGTAAAAAAAAAAAAAAATAAATAAAATAAAAAATGACGTAATTAAACAGGAACCAGGGACTTTTGTGGTCTCTTTCCATCTCCAGAACCACAGATTTGTCACTTCAGCCTCACCAGCAGCAGTACGCAGTTTTAATGACAGCAGCTAAAACCTAGCTGCACCACTCTTTCATGGTTTGCCAAAACTTCAGAATAACAACAAACAGAATGTATGTGCTGGTTTGCTGTGCTCCTGTCATATAATGTGCTTTTATATTTATACCCAGGGCAGTATGAAATGGTTCAGGAATATTTCCGGACAGTTCCTCCTAAGAAAAATCCCTTTGGCCATACTTGATAGGCCACATGGATTAAATTCAAATCATTCAATTGATCCGGCACTCATACAGTATTTGAAGGGTCTGGTAGAGATTTTATGTCTGGCGTCTGTCCAGACAGGCATTTCTGCATATGATTGACACGAAAAAAATTACAAAAGATCACATATATATAAAAGGCTCAATGCCTTTCAGCTTCTACCTTTAAATAAAGAAAACAGGAATAGCTGCTGCCATTTGAAATACAAATTGGAATGATAAATTGAAATAATGTTAGCGTGAAAGCAGAGTTCAAAACAACAAAAAATAAAGGGATTTTTTTTCCTTTTGTATATGGATATTAAACCGTATATTCAATAACAATTAAAATGCTCCCTGGCAGATCTCATAGTGAAAGTTTTCATGACGATACATGTGGGGCAACGTGAGAAACTGTTCTTAAGCAAGTTTTTATGGTTTTATGGTTGTCTACAGCATCGTTGTTATGAACTTTGCTCTCTTGAGCCCTCTCATTTTGAGCGCACATCTCTCTGTTTGGTGTAGATTCATTTTTGCTTTATGGGCACTGGGACCTCAGTGGGGACATATTCATTATAAGTATTAAAAACATTTCTATTGCTTCATTAGCATTCAGGATGAGATCACATTTCTCTTTTTGTGATGACAAAAAAATTACTGGTTGAATAAACAACAAAGAGAAGCATTAAGAGGAAATGCCATGTTTTTATTTGAACGCCCGCAGCTGTTGCACGTCAGCCGCTCAGGATCATCTGTGCTTCAGACTTCATGCCAGCAATCTTGTCATGAATTTGAAGGGCAGCTTTTGGCACATTCAAACATGGATCCTTGCTAAACAAAGAGATCTATCTCTAAATGGATCCTTTCAGTAAATCACTTGCCAGACACTTACAATAACAACCTGAACCTGTCAGTGGCAAAACAAGCACATTTAAGTGCAATCTCCCGCAGGGCTCACATTGAAGCCTGGTTCATGGCCGCCGGCTGCAGCTGTCTCACTGCAATTCAACCCATCAGTCAATTGGACACAAGCATGCTTGACATGGACAAAGGCATGCTTCAAGAAATGCCCAAGTGGAAATGTTTGCCTGCTATTAATTTAATTTAAATGGAACAATGATTAAAATGGCTGTAGGTATAAAAGATTATAGCATGCCTTTAAATGGAAGAAAGGATGATGGCAAAGTGGGAGGTGGACCTCCCCAGGAGGGCTCCAAACTCTTTCAGTTGAAGCTCAGCCAATGGAAGTGAAAAAAGTCTAACATTAGGTACACACTAGTTGTCAAAAGGAAACACAGTACAGCCAAAGTGTCTGTGATTTGGTTTAACAGATTGGGAATTTTACTGTTTTATGCCAAAGTCAGAAACAAATAAACGCCTCAGGAGGTTATTTTTTTCCACTGTTTTCTGTTGGTTTGCTAGCAGGATTAAGCAAAAACTATTGGATGGAGAAAATGGGGAATGGGACAAAGAAGAACCCATTCAGTCTTGGTGCAAATCTGGATGTGGTCTTCTGAATGCAATTTTAGTCCTTTTTGTGTATTTCGTGGAGTCTGAAGTCATGTCACACCAAACACAAAAAGGCTTTCTTGGTTCCTGTCTGTAGATATTCAATAATCTTGATCCAGGGGAAGCCTTCAGTGGTGTTCACACCTAATGATTTGCTTCCTTGGTGCGGACTGGACGCAAATTGAATACACTGTTTCATTTTTCAACTGGTTCGGTTCATGTTCACAAAGGAAAATCTCAACTGGACTATAAAATTGTAGACAAAAGTCACGTGCACGGACTTCCATTCAATTTTTGGTCAGACGGTTAGGTGGATAAAAACAAAAAAGCCTTAACAATATCTACTGCCGCTGACATCATGGAGCATTGGCATCCTGCTCCTCTTTAGGTAAAATTATTAGAAAGCACTCCATACATTTTCATTGTTATGTAGATGACACACAACTATACTTATCAATGAAGCCACATGAAACCCATCAGTTAGCTAATCTACAGACATGTCTTAAGGACATTAAAAACTGGATGTCTCATAACTTTTTAATGTTAAACTCTGACAAAACTGAAGTCATTGTGCTGGGCCCTAAACACATTAGAGACGCATTATCCAACAACATAGTTAATCTGGATGGCATTGCCTTGGCCTCTGACGCCACTGTCAGAAACCTGGGTGTTATCTTTGACCAGGAGCTGTCTTTTAACTCACATGTAAAACAGATTTCAAGGACGGCCTTCTTTCACCTCCGTAACATTGCTAAAATCCGGCACATCCTGTCTCAACAAGATGCAGAAAAACTAGTTCACGCATTTGTTACTTCCAGACTGGATTACTGTAATTCTTTATTTTCAGGTTGCCCTAATTTTGCCCTAATTTTAAAAACTCTTCAGTTAATCCAAAATGCAGCACCGTGTGTACAGACTAGAACTAATATCAGAGACCATATTTCCCCCATACTGGCTTCTCTGCACTGGCTCCCAGTTAAATTTAGAATAGAATTCAATATCCTTGTTCTCACCTACAAAGCAGTTTATGGTCAGTCACCATCTTATCTTAAAGAGCTCATAGTACCCTATCGACCATCCAGAACCTTACGCTCCCAGGCTGCAGGGCTATTGGTGATCCCAAGAATTTCCAAAAGTAGAATGGGAGGCAGAGCTTTCAGCTATCAAGATCCTCTGCTGTGGAACCATCTTCCAGTCTTGGTACAGGAGGCAGACACACTCTCTGATTTTAAGAGTAGGCTTAAAACCTTCCTTTTTGATAAAGCTTATAGTTAAGGCTGGACTATCAAGCCCTTAGTTATGCTGCTATAGGCTTAGGTTGCTGGGGGAACACTCCATGATTCACTGAGCTTTCTTCTCTCCCCCCTCTGACTCAGACTCCTTCTCTGCTCCTGTAAATGTCCATAGCCTTACACTAACTTTACTTCTTCC
>KV751374.1:407024-460352 GCA_001698575.1 Mola mola | reverse complement strand
ATCCACAGATTACAATGGCTTCTGGATCAATAGACTACACCTGCTTCTGGATCTCTACACTTCACATATCCCTGGATTTACAGATTCTACATATCCTTGGACTCGGGGACTACATCAGCAACATTCAGATCTTGCTACATGGATTAAAATGACTCCTGGACCAACAGAATACACCTACTTCTGGATCTCTACACTTCACATATCCCTGGATTTACAGATTCTACATATCCTTGGACTCGGGGACTACATCAGCAACATTCAGATCTTGCTACATGGATTAAAATGACTCCTGGACCAACAGAGTACACATGCGTCTGGATCACAAGACTTCCCATACATCTGGATTTATAGAATCCACAGACTCTGGGACTCATGGAAGTTTTATACATTCTAAATAAACGGTTATTATCATGTTTTTGTGTTCTGTACAAGTGACATCTATTCCACGTCTGTCCGTCCTAGGAAGAAGGATCCCTCGTCTGTGGTTCTTCCTGAGGTTTCTTATTTTCCTTGTTCAGGTTTTTTTTTTTTTAAGTTTTTCCTCACCCGGTTCGAGTATCTAAGGGCAGAGGATGTCACATCTGTACAGTTTGTCAAAGCCCAGTGAGATAAAGTGTAAATTGTGATTTTGGGCTATACAAATAAAATTTGATTTGATTTGATTTGATTTGATATGGAGTGCGTATCAGCAGATGTCAGCGGATGGCGCATACAAACATGGTTGGACAAAGTGCACTGATTAATTCATTGAATGGCGCCTTTCATGAAAGACGTTCTGCACTAAGGCGAATGTACCATGAAGACGGCTGCCTCTGATGAGATCCTACAAAGATCTATTAGCAAGATCCATGAGTTAACACTTAACAAAGCTGAATATAGTCTAGCTTATTTTTCCATGTTTTCCATTTTGTTTTTCCATTTTTCCTAAATATTGTTGAGGTCGTCATACTAGATACATTTCTTTAATATCAGAAAAGCTGCCACTTTTCTGCAGTGCGTCACGTATTCTTATGTATTGCTGGAGCAGCTTCTTAACTTTAACGTGACATTGCTCAACACTTCGGTTAATTCTGCTTCATTCTTTTGCTGCAGATTTTGAACACCTCCATGTTCTTGTGTGCTTTTTCCAACAGTTGAGAGATGCCCATATTTGCAGAAGCCATTTCTGTTCTGTAGCTCCACGTTTGTTCCCTGCCACTCCTTTTTTTTAGCCACAATATCCAACTTCTCCTTGGAAACAGGAAATGACGTGTAGATAGCACGCTTCCAGTGATGATCCGCTCCATAGTTCATCACAAGTGGTCTGAGACCACCTCTTTTACGTGGACCAGAGTCCGGTTGTCTCGGACTGCATTCAGACCAACCCAAACGAACGGTACTGGTGGGTAAGTGCTCTGGGGTTCGATTCAACCGGACTAAACAAGGCTGGTGTGAATGCGACCTTAAATGAAGAGAATGAAAAGCAAGAATAATTGAAGGTAGTGTTTTACCATTTTCCAACCATTTTCTGGTGCTCAGGCACCACCAAGGCACAATGAAGTAAATTGCAAGTGGAAAGTGATACATTTAGAACAACCTCTACTGACACTGATGAGTTTTAATGAAGCCATAGGCCACTCCCCATCTGCTCTGCCTTACATGACAGAGCAGCTGAGTAACTAATGAACTAATGAGTCATTTAAATAGAAAAGGTTGTGCAGGTTATGAAAACGTATTTGGAGGAAGTGAGCCAGGGATGAAGTTGAATGCCACGTCTCTGGTGTGAATGGCTTCCTGATTACATCCTGCACTAATTGTTCAACGTGCCCTGGCTCTTTCTGTCAATCAAAGCAGTCATATTTTGCTCAAGCACTGGTGGAAAGAGAGAGTGACAGGCCAATGTGACAGGAACTTGAATTACAACCTTGCAGTTGTCTGCCTTCGTGTCAAGTTGCAGTTTACATCCATGTCTGTCCAGAATCATATATGTAGTGGCTGAATGAGTTCTTGGTGCAAACAGCAATCATCTGACATTTAATAAGAGCAATTCCATTAGCTCGCAGTGGCCTACACTGCTTCAAATTTGGATATTGCTGCAAAGAAACCTCCTATCGTGAAATATAGATACTTGACAGAGAAACTGAACCCTCCGGCTCATCACTTCACTTTTTCATCCTGTTAGGGAATTCCCTTAAATTATTCTTTAGTGTTCGTAAGATTGGGTTGATGTGACTTTGAAATTCGAACTCTTAGCCCAAAAATACAGTCTGCGGATTCTACGATTCAAGTGATGGCTGGTGGCAAACTTAAAAAATTCCCCTGAATCATGGCTGAAATACCACGTTATTTGGAACAGATGGATAAACCCAGATTAAACACGAATGCTTGTATTTTACTTCACAATTATGCTGTAAATAAAGTTTGGGGTTTTACAGTTCAGCAAGTTTGCAGTTCAAAGAACTTGTAAATATAGAATCTAAGTGATTAAATAGAATACAACCTTAATGGAAGAACACCTGACCATACAAAAAAAAAACAATTGCTTTTTTCTTGTGTGTCCATATGTAAAAACTCTTTACTAAAAGTGTGATTAAAAAAAACAAACCCGTATAGAATTGATTTAAAAAACGGACACGTGCTGATTTACTTGCTTTTGCTCTTTGTGTTTTAGGATATTAACCTGTGATTTTTAATTATTTCAATAACTCAATCAATCAGATTTGAGTCATTAGAGTAGGAAAAAACGTAAGTTTTCTACTATAATGGTTGAAATGATTAACAATGACTTGGAACAAAAACAGACATTTATTATTCCGCTCGGATTTCATAAATTATAAAAAAGACCAGTCTATTATGCCACTTTGCCTTATAAATCACATGATAAACATTTCAGTTTCTGCTGCTGGCATGCTAATTTGAATGAAGAAGTGTTGTTTGTTTGAAAACAGGGAAGACGTCATTAATCCACAGAGTCATATACACAGTGTCCACTCCAAAACATGACGTGTCCTTTGAGTGACGCGTATTTGGCGCTGTACCTGTCTTGTGTGTTGACCAGAAGATTAGACATGGATTCTCGCTGATCCTCTTAGGGGCCATTTGCTCATGCAAACCTACAGTTGACTGCAGCTACAGGCCTTTGTGCTAAACAGCTTTGCTTACCTTTGTAATGTAGGTTGAAGTTCTTGGTGTGAGAGAGCATCCCTGGCGTCCTCCGGCCGTGCAGATATTTGCTGATTTCTCTTGAACGCTACAGAAAAATAATAATAAGAAAAATGGTTTATCTCTTATCAATAGCTTTGTATCAGTAAGTAGTTAAGATTTTCATAACATGCACATATGTCACTCAACATGTTAAATCTTGGTGCCCAGTCTTAATGGGGCATGTCCAAAAAAAACAAAAACAACAACTGCTTGTTTAGAGGATAACTTGCCTTTACCATCCCCGTCTCTTAAATGAATTCAGCACCATTGTTTTTCTTTCTAGAATCGGAGCCACATCATTAACCTTATCTTACAAGCACAAGCTAATGAAATCCTCCGTTTCAGTTTCTGGTCTTGCCAAAGTTAGTTTTCCAAATTAATCAAACACAAGGCCTCCCCTTCATCTTAATGATTCCCCTGAAAGTGAATGAGAATGTGCTGCACACACCGCCAGGGGAGGCAGGGGGAGATTCATGTGCACATTTTCATGCATTTTTAGTGGAAGCTGAAACAATGAGAAAGATGAGCTTTGCGCTAAATGGAGATTGATGTTTTTGTTTTTTTGTTTTCACTCCATTCGTGAAACAGAAATGAAACATTTTTTTTTTTTTCCCGTCTTTTTATCCATGCTCCAACCTTGTTTTTGTGATTCTGTTTGCTGAGTCTCTTTAGCAATAGCAATGCAAAGGGTCAATTTTTCCACCTACATACATATTAATATCTACACAAGACAAGTTGCAGGTTACTGTGCAATCAGTATTCATATTACTCCTCTTGCGTTAATGAAACAATTCTGTGTTCTCATCCCTTGTGATTCAGAGTGTATGACATGCTCTATCTGATGGAAAGCACAGGCAAAATTCAATCTCCAACAATCAGTAATGGAAATCTGCAAAATGGCTAGATTTTCCGTAAACGAGAGGACAATAGATAATGCAATTCAATTAGCTGCTAAAGCTGCAATTTGAATTGCAGTGAAAAGGGTTATAGCTAGAGTGGCCCCGAGGCAGCTGCCTTTCACCAAAGGCCCGTGACAACACAAAAAAAGCAGCAGAACCACAAGAAAAGCGTAGTTTGGGAGTCTTACGCAATATTCTTTTAATTACTTGTCATAATGACTCCATTTAGCTGTTCAATGACCCATTTTGCGGCATTGAACAGGCATGGGAAGCTCTCTGTCCTTGGCAGGGTCAGTCCTGCAGCTGGCCCCTGCTCGTTATTCCTAAACCGAGAGCTTTAACAAACAGGTTGCTCAAAATGCATGGTCGACTTCATCGCCTCAAATAAATGTAACTCAGCATCAGTCAATCAAGGAAGTAAAGTCATAGTGGAAGCCATTATAAGTTTGTTTGTATTTTGGTTTTTTTTTTAAGTAAGTTTGTCACATTAGCACCCGCATTTATTGGCATGGAAAAGTCTCTGGGCTTGCAAACAGCATAAGTCCGGTATCACATAGAGTAAGATAAGCAATCTGTCCTATACACTCCAATAAATGGATGACAACAAGTGATCTTGTGGGGCACTGGTGCGCCTCAGAGAATCATCAAGTGGGCTATGGAGGCAGTGGTAGAGCCAAAGGTTTAGGTTTTTGGAGTTGTTAAAAAAATTAATAATTTACGGCAATTGTACATGAGATACAGAAATGTCAAATTAAAATGCATTGTTCACAATAATGACCGTGCTTTACTCTCTTAGTGAACACTGGCAGCAAGGTAATGTTGGTAGCTGGATAACGTCCTCTGAAGCTGTAGCACAAAATAGTTGTTTAAACGAAAAAACTGCCACCAAATCTATATTTTTTAATTTTTTTAGTCATGCTATGGTTTCATTCATTTGGGAATTTGGTCCTCAGAAATTTGTTTACCATCAGAAATGTAAATAACAAAATGTCAGGTTTGGTCTAAACAGGTAAATTTGCTCTTACACATAAGCTACACCTGAAATACATTGAAGTCTTTATTTTTCCGAGCAGCAACAATCTTTCCTCGAACTAAAATGTGCTGCCCGTGTGCTGCACTCGCAACAGTTTGGTGTTAAACTTATTGTCAATGAACCTTGTTTATCTGCATAAACAGGTTCTGGACATAATTCTGTGCAAAATGGGGTTTCAAATCTTTTATCTCATGTTTTACTGAAGTATGTGCTTCATAAGTATCTGTTGGATTGTTGTGAAAAACCTGAACTAACCTTTTACAAATGTGCTGTGTGACATGAAAAGAGCTACACTAAAACAAATCATTTAGGAGAAACACCTGCCAAATCTTCACCAGGACGCAGCCAAGTGAATACTAAACGAGATTTTAGAGAGCTCTGCAGCTGCGCTAAAGATTTTTTAAACAATTAAACTGTGAGTACGTTTAGTGGGCTAGTAACAAGGGCTGCACATATGTTCTCTAGTCCAAATATACACGCAGAGATGCACACAGCTCACTGTTAGACGATGGCAATCATGCGACCGGTGATAAATACAATGAGAGTTAGCAGTTACCAGACACAAATGTACAAATTTTTCACATTTGAGTGTATTTGAGTGTATGTTGTGAGTTTGTCATATAAAATTCATTTTACAACTAAGATTGTAAGACCTTATTTCTTAACACTGAAACCCTTTCACGTAGCAATGAAGAGTTTTCCTGTGATAATCCAGACTTTCAAAGACAGAAAGTAACAGTATACGGTGAAAGTTCATCATTGCTTTTCTATGAAACTTTGACTGTTTTGTATATAAGTGCAGCAGTGTCCATCCGTCACAGGCTCCCTCTCTGCAGAGTCTCATCTTTTGTGTTGCTTTTTTCATGTCTGACGTACGTGAGGACTGGTCAGGTTGCAGCCCTGGAGGGAAGGGTGCAGGAGTAAAGGCCCCAAATGGTATCAAGGAGCTGGAATTTCTGGCACCTATACAGGAAGCTGACCCAGAGAATTGAAAGGTTGAGCACTGGCACCGATTGAACTGATTCGGCTCAGCTGCTGATGTGCAGAGGAACGCACATGGATATTAGGACAAAATAGCTTGCTGTGGTCCATGGCTTGACGCAGCCTTTTAGAATTCAAATCAATGCAAATATCCTTAGTCCCAACTTTCCATAGGAGCAATACCATCACAATATTTAGTTACTGTGCATAAAAAGTATTTGACAGATTTTATTTGAGCGGTGCTTTGGTGCATTGGTGCTTTTGTAAAGAAGGGAGCTTTTAGATTTGCTTTTGAAGACCGGTCGCATGGAATCTATTTGATTAAAGATTAAAATATATTTATATTTTTTTCATAGGACAATTCCAAGTATGGGTGCGCTCCAAAATGGCAAAATATCCTATTGTGCCTGTTATTTTATTAAGACTTTTATGGCAGAGGGAATTCATATTTTCTCCTGATTCTCTTTGTGAAATACGTTTAAACACAACAGTTAACACCACAATCTGCAGCTCCAGCATGTGCTCCGATGGATCTTACAATAATTGTAAGCATTAGAAGCAAACATAACGTACAACACTTATTATTATGAGAAAGATGTAATGGACCTCGCAGTGTATTATTTTGAACTCTATCATTGCAAACCAGTGCATCTTGGTTGTATCTTTTACTGGGCAGCAACTTATAATTATTTTCATTATTGATGAAACTCTTCTGTATTTTCTCAATTGATTGAATATGTGGTCATAACATAGCAGAAAACAGGGAGAAATGTCAATAATAGCCTCTATGCTCAAAGTGACAGCTAATTCTGTGTGACCATCAGTCCAAATCCCCCAAATCTATATTTAACCAAAAATCAAGAGCAAAAAGAAGCACACAGTCGTAACATTTAAGAGGCCTTGAAGTCAGAATAGACAATTTTTGACTTTGACTGGATGACAAGATCAAAATGGTGGGTCCGCCTCCTGTTATTCACTGATCCTCAGCTGCCAATCAAGGATCACCACACTTCGCTGCACTTAAAAGTGGCAGCTGGGCTGAAGGAGTGTTTGTGAAAGCATAACATATCTTTGTGTCATGCAACAGACTGCGCAGACTGAGCAGCAGAGCAGCAGACCAGCTGCAAATATCTGCACTTGTTTAAGGGTGGAAACGTAATAGGAGGTGTGATCACTGCCAGGCAGGGTTAAATCTGGTAAGTTTGGTTCTGAATCTGCATGTCCAACTGTATTGCATTTTGACATGCAACTTCCTCAGTAACATTAAAAGTCCAATACTCCTGATGAATTAAATTAAATGACCAATTCTGACATGATAGAAGTCTTCAAGGTGACTGTCAGGTCAAATATTGGCACTTTATTCAACGATTGTTGTATTGTACTTACGATCAGTGTGGGTGATCAGAGAAGCCAGGTTAAAGAGGTAATATCAATAAATTAACAGGTTATTGGCCAATACTCAACATAGGTTGAGTTGTATATGTGGGTAGCTCAGTTACAGCAGAGGCCCTTAAGGTATGGGATTGGAAAACAACACAGCCACCTTCCCCTATGGAGAATAAGTGAGTATGTGATGCCTTTTGAACCCACAAACAGTGCGCCTTAAGCAAAGCAACACATGCATCGCACATAGACACTATGATGGCTGCACATAAACACTTATTCGTGTGCATGCACAGAGGAAACTTTGAAATTGCCTTTCTAAAAATAGACGAGCAGTAATACTTACTGTACCAAATGCTATCGACAGAAAAAAAACAAAACAAACACATTTGGAGGCAGAATGGGTTTCCTGATAGCGTCATAAAAGCAAGATACTGGTGTGCTATTCCTTCACTCATTCAATATTAAAGTAGCATAGCATGCTTTCTAGGGCACACATAATGATGGTGTAATGGCTCCACGGAAACAGGGAACATGGCTGGTCGAAGATTTTACTGCTGAAGTACAAAAATGTGTGCGCGAGGAGGCTTTTAAAGAAAACTGACAAATGAAACATGAAACGTTATGGGACACTATAGTGCCACTTACATTGGCTTTAAAATTACAGAGCAGCTTATGCAAGAAAGTGCAACTTTTTCATGTAATGGTTAAAATCTGATACACGGTGAGTTGAATTGTTCATGCCACCTTATCTAAAATTAAATAAAATTGATGAAATATTCAGTTCAAAGACACGCTGCAGTGGTACAATGATCTTAGAAGAGCAAAGTGCAATAAAGCACCTAATTACAAGATGTGCTGTATAAATGTGGAGTAACGTCAAATATCAAATCATCTGTGTATCATTCTTTGATGTCTTTTAAATGAGACATTTTAATGAAGAAATAATGAAGGGACTCCATGAGATCTATTGCAGAGGTGACAGGGGCTGCATATTATGTTAATTTATTTAAGATACAGCTTAAAAACATTTCTTTCTGGACCTCTGCTTCTACTACAGTACCCCTCTTCTTCATAATTCATACATGTATTATTATTTATGAAAAATATCAAAAAAATGGTAATAATCATGCAATGTTCCCACTCCACCAACTATCCTCTGCATATCTGCATAAGGCAAAAGAAATATGGAACTTTAAAATGTTAAACTTGATCTTTTTTTGTGAATATTTGACAAATATTCCCCATGAAAGACTCTTCCACTCTTTCTTAAAAAGTTAGACTGTATAAATTATAGGAAAATTGGAAAAATGAACTTGACAGTAATGTCCTACTCTTATGCATTCTCCAGTTTCCCCAAAGAATGACCAGACTTGCCCTTTGAATTTAGTGAATCCATTTTCTACACAATTGAGGATATTCGATTCGTAACATAGTTGATTGTTGAGTCTCGTTCACAGGTTTTCCAAAGCTGAAACACTGGCGTTCCCAGGCTGTCAGAAACTGACGTTGGGGTTCGATAGCCAGCCTGAGCCACCAACCAAAACTGTCACACTGTTTTCCTCTAAATATATATAATACTCAATACTAAAAAGTTTACTGACCTTGGACAAAGTTCAAACAAATTGAAGGAATAACTTCTTCTTAATTTTCATGGTGCATAAACAGATGTCCAGTCACTAACTGATGACAGGACGATAACTCGTTGGTGATTAAGCCTAGATAGCTCCCAAATAAAAGCAAAAAAAGGTTACTATTGGATGTCCGTGGAAAAAAATTCCCAGGGAAAATATACCACCAGTGTCACCCTGTAGAGTCTGGTCCATTAGCATTGCAAGTAAACAGTGGCCAGAGAGACAAAGAAAAACAAAGACTGCATAAGACAAAAAACGTAGGCAAAAAAACACAGCAACTACTACCTCTTATCACCTTGGGTTCTGGACCTAGAAGGAACCTGAGATTGCGTCTTCAAAACACTATATTTATTTTATATAATATTTAACCACAGTGTACTGTATAAAATATGCAGCATTCCAGATTCTCACAGGTGAGACGACAGCAGCCTTTTGCAGAGGGAGACATTGAACATGGGACCAACTGAGGATAAAACTTTGAACTCTGCTGCTGCTCCTACTCTGCTTTAGGAAACTTAGCATTTTCGAATGGCGTGTGTGTGGCATTGCCTTCAAATTTTAGTGCAGTACAGTGCACTAAGAATTTTACTATTTATTGATGTATCTCCCCTGACACTTCCCGAGTGGTACTGCTTGTGTTGTTTTAACATGTGAAAGCTGCACACTTAACCTTTGCCATATTGAGGAAAACCTCGCTGCCTGACACTTCATTTCAGAGATGCATTCATAATCTTTTGTTCGGGCCACTTCTATGCTCTTCGAGCACACTGGACTGCAGGGCACAGAGGCAAGGAAGCTATTAAACGGCACAAACTCTGTGGCTGTTGTGTTTTGCCTGGGGAGTTATTCATTTAATGCCTGATCTTTGCATTCCATATTATTCTTTGCTTGCAGGCCGGCTCTGAATAGCTCTGAATAGCTCTGAATAGCAACAGAATGGCAGTCTGCACGGAGTGAGTAGCCTTGCACACATGCATGTGACAAAGATATTAATGTACTCCCGTGTCTGTTTTTTGCGGCCCAGGATTATTCATCAGGAACATCTTGTGAAGCACCATAATGACTTTTAGTCATGGTTGTAGTCAGATCTCTTGAGTGACACGGGCAGTAATTTGTTATTATATTGAATAAGTGGGGTAGAATGATAAGGATGACAAGTATAACATGGGCTCTGCCTGGTTTTACTTCAGTGCCTTTATTGCTTTTAGCTGATCTGCCAGGCAGAACCAGCTGAAAGAGGGTATTGTGTGCACGTATGCTAGGAGAAGGACAGTTAGGAACATGGGAACACTAATGCACACTGGCTCTTTTCAGGAATAGAAAAGATTCATGCTTGATTGTCCTCTTTCAGTATGGAGAAATAAAGTACATACAATACAGTATCCATTTATAGCACTGATATTTCCAGTCTTTCGATATTTAACACTGGATTGACTTGATAAATCTAGTTTTGACAAAGCCTGAACAGAGGTTACATCATGGGAAGCACATTCCCTGATTCTCCTCAAGGTCGAAGACTTCTGAGAAGATGCACGACGCAGTCAAGCACCAGTTGCAGTGACAGTCCTGTCCAGTGGTTCTGTGACTCCCACGTTAATATCCGATCAACAAGCTGCTGCCTACGTTGACAACGTTATGTCAGAGCAAACGCACCAGCAACTCCGGCATTAACTCAAAATGGATCCTCCTGTCATCAGTGCCATTAGTTGACTTGAACTCAAACTGTGATTGTGAGGATCGCGGAGGAAGTTTATGAAGCTTCCTATGGTTCGCTCTGGCTTTTAAAAGTGTCTCTAATTTACATCATCATCAGAGTCTCACCAATTTACACTGAATATAAAGTGAATTTAATAAGACAGTTTGCTTCCTCTTTAAAATGGGTTGTTTTGACATTTTTCAACTCTTTAATCTTTCTGTTTCATTCCAACAGAGGCCATACATGAAATTTAAATAGATACACTCATGCCAGTTGGGTTATGTGCTTTACTGTGTAAAGGACAAAAGGTATAAGCCCTCCATTAAAAAGGAGCTTCCATTCTAATTGATGGGATCAGAGGAGACTTAGAGGACTGTGAGATGTAAAAGCCTGGAAGTGCTGCATCCCCAGTGAGTACCCTTAAGGCCTCTGAGTTGTTTGCAGAGGTTTCACCGGATGACACAGTGCTGTAAAATCCTTGTATTTTAGTTTATTATCATGCCTAGATTGAAATTTTCCCCGTGTTCAGAGCGAGCGCCCGCAACATGTCATGCATTTACTGGTATGTGAGGCACATTTGGGACACGATCTGACATGAAAAATTAAAGATTATCTCCCCAACTCCCGCAGCTTTCAGTGTGCGCAGGGGAGAGGGAATGTCGGGCCCGTAGGGGCTGCACAGTACACATGTTAACACGGAAACCTGCAAGGCCAGGGAAGATGGGGAGCATGCAGAGTGCACTCACACCAAGAGTATGTTCATACAGTTTACTGGAGCATGTCTCCGGCACATGCAGGAGAGAGATACTGTACACATTCCTTCTCTGTTCATTATTAAAAGCGAGTGGTCAGCACAGCACTTCTGCACACTTGCGCTCATCCATTCATATATTCAACACCGATAAATGTTAAGAATCAATTTGGCCCTGGAGACACAGTTGCTGCGACTGCTCATTAATCCACTCATGAATATGGATCCATTCAGACCTCGCTGGCTTTTTTTCCCAGTGCGTAGTGAAATCTGGCCTGACCACACCGAGCCTCACTTTCCAGATGAGGGGACTTTATTCTCCTAGCTTCTCTCTACAGTAGCCCCACTCAATAAATCACGGTATTGCGCTCTGCCTTAACTCTGCAGCCACTCAGACCCCAATGTCAGAGGATAAATTGTCATGACTCAGCAAAGTCGTGGCTGAGAGAGCACTGCTTTCTATTTCAAGAATTCAAATACGAATATGTAAAACATAAGTTAAATCTAATCCAGAAGATGACCACAAAGGGACATTTTGACCTCCAGTTCCTGCAGTATGAGTGTCGATTAATCTTGGATGAAGTGAATATTTATAAAGGGAAAATGAGCAGACTTCATTTATAATACAAAGAGCAGAAAGTAACTTGAGATAGAAGCATTTGCAGGTATTGTTTTCTGCGAGAGACCAGGACAAAGACACTGGTGTAGTATTTCGTGGGCGAATTTACAAATGTGTTTGATGGTACATATTTCCATGCTTAGGAATTACACTTACTGTACCTTGAACATTTCACAAACATGATATCATTTCACGCAAAATATCATTTACTTCATCAATGTTTTGTGAAGTCCCGTTGCGTTTTGTGAAATGTTGCAAAAGCTTTGACCTTCAGGGCCACCGTATAGACATAAAAGCCGCACTCTCCATGTGGATCAGACTGATTCTATTAACCATAAATGCACTTTAGGCTGACACCATAAATGAGAACAACCTGTGCACCGCAGCTATTTTCCACCGTTCCCTCAATCAGCACTTATAGAATGGATGGGGTAACAAGCTAAGCGTCTGCACCGGAGACATTATTCACTGCCTTCATATTGACGGGTTTTGCCAGAGCTGATTCATTAAAGTGTTTGAGTGGAGCTGGTAATGCACTTTAAAGTCTGATGAAGCTCCAGTGTCAACACTGGAGCCAAGCAGCCATTTCCAGTCTTTCCTTTGTGCATTTTGCAGTGCAGTGGGGAATGTTGATTGAAATTAATCTGCTCAGATGTTTCAATGTTACTTGTGCTTTCTGAAAGACTTTTTCGGAACTGTACGTCGTAATGGGAAGAAAAAAATAATGGGATACATAAGGGTATTAAATACTGTAAGAATTGCCTAGTTTACAGCGACAATAATAAAACATAAAACAAATTCTTCTTACTTCAATTGCCTGCAGTGCATGAGTCATTTGTTATTAAATTTTGAGCAGCAGCCAACTGATTGGCCACAGTTATTCAAGCAGAATTTATTTGACTACTAAAGCTTTTTTGTAAGTGCTTAATATTGCTAATCAGCTTCTTTCTGCTTACTTGGTATTGTTGCACCATCAAATGTAGCCAACATTTTCTGTCATACAGACTGTTAATAAGCACTTGTTTATTAATATTGTAGCAACTCTTTTTCAGTCTAACTTGGTTATTGTGAGCTAAGTGCAAATTCAAGTCTCACGATTTGAAATTACTGTTCGAAAAACATACAATGTAATAGAACTGCACTCATTTTAGGTAACCAACTGGCTAAGCCAGTTGTAATGAAATGAAAAGTAACAGAAAAAAGAACTAATAATATATGACATATATACCTAAATATGTTGATTCCTCCATTTTGTTGTGCCCCTGATGGCATTCTAATTTAATATTGCAACCGAAGAATTCATGTCTTATTAAAATTAATGGTAATTCAACAAACTTGATTTTTTTAGTTTAAACTTGTGCTGAATGCTGATTACACAGATTTTTGCAATTCTGGAAATAAGTCACTAAATCTCCCATCTCTGACTATATTTAGGGTGATGTAATTGAGTCAATTCCACAGAACAAATATATTAAATGATGACAGCCCTTTGAACAACATAGACAGATATAAAGCAGCTCATCAAAAAGACACCGCTGGATCTGGACTTTATAACTTTTAATTTCTTCGTTAGGCCGTAACGAGACAAAGAGATGTTCATACAAAATTATAGGAATTAAAGTTGAAAAGGTGTCTTCTCTAACAATTAGATTTCTCATCAGCAGAGAATTTGACAGCAACGAGCACAACGACATAAGACATTTCTAATTCAGAATGAATCCTTAGCTATTTGTCTGATGTGCTCCGTGTGAGTGGAGGCTAATGTCTAATCACAATTGCTGCAGCGCTCAGGCAGAGCGGGTTTACCCCCGTTTGCCTCCTCTTTTCTCTTCCCGATCTGACTTTTCCTCTAAAGGGTCTACTATCTAATAGGACCTGAGTGGTAGTGGGAACATGCAAACACAGGAGAAGTATATTGTGGTAAACCTTGACCTTGGACACCCTACAAAATTAAGCTGACCGATCATGATCTCGATGCTTTTGAAAGTAGAAATTTAATGTATTAAATCTCAGGCTGCCGTGCAATGTTAGGAGCAAACCGAGCCGTGAATCCTCCGTATGTCAAGTGAACAAATTAATTAAGATATAATGCCATTTTCCACAAGTGCGGGTAAGTTTTTGTTTCACTGGCATTGTGATTTATCCTTCTTGGTGTCATCCATTACCTGTGATCTAATTGTAAATATGCATTAGTTAAAAACAAATGCCATGCAGCGTCAGCGAGCAGCTTTCACTCCCGACAGCTTTAATGCAGTGGGATTTGCCAAAATCCACCAGCCGCATCAAGGGATGAGCTGACTGCTGAAGACAGTCCGGCAGACGTCTAAGTTTTATTCACACAAAACATCTGAAGTCATCTTCAGCTGTGACATTTTCTTTGTCTTGCATCGGTCTTTGGTGGTGGCTCATGCTGTGTTTGACCTGATTGAGCCTTTAGCGTGAAGCACTCAGTAAAACGTGCTCTGCAACCTCTCCTAACTCATTCGTAGTTTGATCTCTAGATCTCTCTCTAAGAGTCCTGCTGTTGACATATTCCCTAAATGGAAACACTGCTTGATGAAACAAATTTTTCCAAGACAATAACGCAACCACTCTGAACTCCATATGATGCGTTTGAGTTCTTGAAACTTAAATCTTTAAATTTAAACTTTCATGATTAAGCAATGAATACAATTTAACCTGCGATGGAGTTTTGAATAAAATAAAAGTCTAGATCTGATTAACTCTGCGTCATTACACTCTAACACTGCTTTGAAAGTACATTTAGATATAACACACTAAAACTGAACATCTGTACTATGACTTCTCTTTCCTCCATTTATATTGATAATTCAGGGTCATACATAGTTTAAAGACTGTAAGTGATAAAGTAACTTGTTGGTGGTGTTTAATGCTCCCCTACAAAAATCTAATTAAATCATATGTAATGGATGAGTGAGTATCAAGGCACAAGGCACAGCCAGATGAAACATTCAGTGATGAGGTCAGATATCACAATGCTAAATGCTGCAGGAACTACACCGCTGTCACGCGCTTTTCACAACTGCTGACCTGCTCATTGCATTATTGTGGAAAGAAGACTAGTCAGTAAAGTGTCCAGTTCCTCATTAATAAATAGGTGAAGGTGTTTATTCTCAATCTTTTTTTGTTTAAACTTTTCAGTGTTTAGTTATGCTTATCTAAAGAATGATTAGTGATTTAAAACGTAATTTTTTTTTTAAGGTTATTGTATAGTTCAGTAAGGCAACTAATGCTTTTGTAATGAAATATTTGTATATATAGTTATTTAAGTTTGGCATCTAGTCTCCAACTATCACTTCCCACAGAAATTTGCTTAGAGATGTTGGGAAGTAATAAGAGAACACCTTGAGACCCCCATCGGGCAGGTGGGCACGTGGGAAGTGCATGCAGTTTAAATACACCGCCAAATTGGGAGGGTGCGTCGTAGATGAGAATGAGGCGTGTTTATTGAGCGTAGTTCTGCGGCTCGAGTTGAATGTTTGAACTAACTTGTAGGCAAATGCAAAATAACACAACAAAGAACAAAAAAATAAACAAATATACTTGCAGGTTATGAAAAAAAAAGGTTAGTTTCAGCCTAAAGACTAAAAATCTAACAAAAATTCCAGAGGTGTGGAGAGAGATGTGACCTGCTGTAGCTCACTTCCTGTAGCATATGGCTACTATCTCTGTGCTGGGTTTGTGTTAAATGTATTTGTTTATGGTTTTGCATTTTTAGTTATTTTTACCTGTTTTACTTGTGTTGTTTCTAGTCGATTTCCTGTTACAAAAGAGTTTGTTCTTATTTGTTGTTGGATTTTCAAGTCATTGGCGGTCTGACATTCTGTTGATAAGTTTGTGTTATTCCTGTTGCCTGTGTTTTAATTTCCTGTTTTATTTGGAAAGCTCTTTTTCCCATTTTGTGTCTTTTTTTTTTCCAATTTATTTGTTGATTTCCCTCCATTGTGTTTACCTTCACGTGTCTCACCTGTGTCCTTTTCTATAGCCTGCCCTAATGTCTTACACCTCTGTACAACCTTCCTCATGTACTTAGGTCTATGTGCTCCATTTGCACCAGACTGTTGTGTTTCACTTATGCCTCCAGTTGATTTTAATGTTTTTTTTGTTTTGTTTTTTACTTGT
This sequence comes from Mola mola, assembly GCA_001698575.1. Classification (NCBI taxonomy): domain Eukaryota; kingdom Metazoa; phylum Chordata; class Actinopteri; order Tetraodontiformes; family Molidae; genus Mola; species Mola mola. Next base: position 444,030 of record KV751374.1, on the reverse strand, counting down.
TTACATATCGGACTGATTCATTGGATTTCTGCTCTTGGCTGCCTTTCATTTTGTAAGTTTGCCACATTACACAATAAAAAGAACTGAACTTTACGCAGCTCTGCTTTCATTGCCTGCATTTGGGCCCAAACTAATCTACTGTTGATGGGCACAACTGTCACAGCTACAAGAGACATTAGCAATTGCTAGTATTTCATACCAGGAATGTTTGCTAAAAAATAGAAATGAAACAAAATCTTTTTAGGATGCAAATAGCAGAAATAAGTGGAATACTCAGTTTTATTAACATGCTTTATTACACGTGCATGTCCCATTTGATAATTTTTAGGGTATATTTGGTTTCTAGGTAGATGAAACCATGCAGGAAACGAACAGTATGCCAAATAAACATGTTTAAATGCAACAATTTCGAGAGAATAATACGTTTTGTCTCTGGAACCATAATAATGGGAAAGATGAATATCTGTATCAGGTCTGTGGGACCTAATGTGGCCAGCTCTGAAGGCACACTTCATAACATCCTCTCAGGGCTGCAGCTGCCTCTCCTCCACAGGATTAACAGTTTTGGAAGCACCGCTAACAGTCCTCACAATGGAAACCTCTCAGAGCTCGCATGAATAGGACAGACGCTCCACAGTATATTACTCCACAGTCGCATTAGTGAAGTACGATAACAAATGAAACACTCTCCTGAACACCCCATTAGTAAACCTTATCTTTTCACAGCCTCCTACAGCCACCAGCTATCACACAAAAAGCCCACTAGCATGTCCGAAACAGAAAAGCCTCTGTGTCTTGTTTCTCATTTATCTCTCTTCTGCCTCATTTTCACATTTTCTTTCATTTATTCATTGACTTTTTCTTCCAAAACTTCTGTGTGAGTGAATGCCACGCTGTGCTGTCCTGCCCACATGACTAAGGAACCTTTTACTTGACAGGTGACAAGGCATTCACATTTTTATCCTAGTAATGGGCTCAGTATGTAAGAATCCTAACCTCCCAATCATTAGCATCCCCTCACTTTCTAACAACAACTACAATCCAGACACTGGATATTTTTACACACTTTTCACACTATTGTATCACCTGAAACTCAATATACTTCTCATATATAGTGTGAGTTTCTTTATAGACTGTGAAATGTGTGATCCATTATTATTCACAGCGAACTGGTCAATGGAGAGAGTTGCTTCCAAACAGAGATGAAGGCAACAAATCTGGTTTCATCGACTGTCTGTCTGAACCCTGACCACCTGGACGGACGGACTGAGCCAGTCACAGCTCCGTCTACACTTTGCTTAAATCCCTGACCTGCTTCACCGTGTTTTAAAATAGTTGAGTGGTTTTTTTGGGGTTTTTCTTGGTCAAAATTGAATATTCAAGAGGCATTTCCGGGCTACCCTGTTTATAAATGTTTCCTGTGAACTTGAAAGTGGAATTTAAAAGGTATTTGTCTTTGCTCCTGGGAAATCCAAATGTTTTCCACGGCCCGGCCTGCATTATTTATGAAACCTGAAAGTCAAGGCAGAGATTGTGTTCACCTAAGTGTGAATTGCTGCACATTGCTCATGCCTCCTTGCCATGTGTCATTCTACCTGGCTGCACACCAGCCACCTAAAAGCCTGTATGTACACATCATCGTTCTACTGGGTGGAGATGTTTGGCAAAATGTCCTCCATTTTCCATATCTCCATTTTACACGTGGCACCAAAACCCTTTCGCTGGTTGCTCGTGCTTGTGTCAACTCAGGCTGACTTCCTTCCATATTCCACATTTAGAATATGATCCTGCATAGCCTCAATTTAGTAGTGTTTCATGAGGGAAACATCTGTGAAAACCTAAGATAGAAGACCCCATAAAACATCCATCCAAGTTAAAACGCTGTTGGATAATTTTAGTATTATATAGTGGTAACTCTCCGTGGGATATAGATTTTTGTAGGTGCCATCCAGAGAGCTATTATAAAAACTATAATATTGTTTTCAAGCTGTTTTAATGTTGCTTAACTCAGCACACGCCTCGATATTTCCTTTGCATTCTCTTTATTAATTAGACAACCTAGTGGGATTAAACCGTACCAGGACACGTGCAAGACATCCTGCTACAGTAAGATGTTATCACAAGGATCAAAGGTAAGATAAAAATGAGTAGCCTCCTTCCATCATATGTTAAATACAGATACTCATTCCATTTATCTATTTATTTATTTTTTAAACCTTTGTCTATTTTATTCTACCTTTATTTATGACATGAATGATCTGCCCAGCATCTCCAGTAACATTTAAGAACAAGCTGCTTTTTTCACTCATATGTAAGGACAAGTAAAACATGGGTTTGGGGCATGTTGTACAGAATTGTGAGCATCTTCTTGCTCTGTCCTGATGATTCACTTGTTCCGGTTTTGGTTGTTTTTTTTTACATTCTCATGCTTATCACATGGAGAGTTGTGCTGATGGACGTGATCCTGATTGTGTCATCGGCATAAATGGGGAGTAGCAAAACCTCCCTGTCCGTCTGCTACTCAAGGGTTAAAGAGTGAAAGTTGCATTGGGCCAACTTTTGGGATAATTGTGTTTCTGCGTATGTGCCAGGGCAGGGAATGCTATAATTGCACTTTGTCAGACGAATTTTTTTTGTGAGAGTGCCGCTCACAGGAAGCAGCCCCCATAGGACCCCACTGGATCCAGAACGGCTGAGCAGATTTAAATTTCAGATTCGGACATACGTGAGAAAAAGCCACATTAAATGACTTTAACTTTTAAAGCCAGAGTTACAATTTGATACTATTCTCACCATGGCCACTTTTAATGAGTCTGTTCAATCTATAGAGTTGTACTTAACGGATGCTTTAGAACATTGCATTCACAAGTGCAGTCAAAGCCAGCAGGATGCACAATTCTGCAAATGACTTGCTTTCCTAATCACCACCAACTTGGTGGCTTTCATTTCATGATGTCTCATTTGTGCAATCAGTAAATAAACCAGAAATTCACCAACTGAGCTCACGATAAGGTCCCCTGAATATTATAGTACTGGTGTATATCAACTGAACAGAAGGGGATTAAAATCTGCAATACAACTACCTGATACTATTATTGGCTTTTTTTTTTTTTTTTGTAACTGTTGTCACAGTAATCATACTTGTGCATATATTATTGTATCTACCATATAATTACTACTCCAAAAGAAACATCTCTAATACTGTCTTCACTAATCTGTAGGAGTTCCTGCAGTGCAACCAATCGTAAGTATTCAGGAATTAGCCACGATGGTAGAAGAAATAGTGTCAATAAAATCAAATACAATGTTGTGTTTTTTTAACTGAACGATGGCACAAATTGTCACTACACTTGTTTTTCTCTCTGGTGTCTTGTTTTTTTCTTAAGTAAAAAGAGCCTTCTTTGAGCGAGTGGAAGACAAAACTTCCCCCAGACCAAACAGCCAACATGCTCAGAGGATTATTCTACAAACATGGAGCGTTTTCACACCAGGCAGGCGCAGACTGCTGCTTCTTTGAGGAAGAAGAGAAGCGACTGTCAATTCAGTTGAGTGGAACAGCTGATCTGTAGGAAGAGGTCTGTCTTCTCCAAGAGAAGCGAGCGACTGTCTATCTTCCCTTCTAACATGAACCCCGTTAAACTGCCAAGATGCGAGGCAGCAAATGACAGGCGTTAAGTCTCTTGACTTTTCCTCATCACCTGACACACGTCCATCACTTTAATGTAATGAAGGCGCTCCAGGGAGATGGGAAGTGGAGAGATGTCCTATGGTTTAAAGTTGGGATTGACTCATGCCTCAGAGCTCAGGAAGGAACGGCAAGTCTTTCAAAAATAAAAGAAAAACATCCATTGTGTAACATCCCCTCAGCCCTCTTCTTCTCACGTTTGTCTTGCCTGGGGGAAATGTTAATTACTTATTAATTACTTATTAATTACTATTTGGTGAGATTTCGCATGGAAAACTGGCAGCGTGAATTAATGAATGACCTGGTATCATATATGGTATTTTACATCCTACACTCTTTTGTCTTCAAATATGTGTTATTTATTTTGGTTAGCCACAAATTTACTCATACGTTCATCCCCGGAAGTTATGCCCACGGTCATTTCTACCACACTACTTAAGAATAAAGTGGATAAATAAAATATGTATGCACAGTTTTTAATGCTCCCTTTGTTTTTAATAAAGAGAAACACTATGTATAAATCATGGTTATTAAACAGAATATGCACCTGCTACATAAAACATTTTACTTTGCTGCAGTCAAGAAACTCTTGAGTCATATTCTTCAATTTCCACTACTTCCATTGCTGTCACTTTTTGAGCAGTGTGGGAGTGTCAGAGATTTTAGATAACTCTCTACCTCCAAGACAGACCTCCAGAGCCATCCATCCACCTGCAGAGCACAGGGTTCTCCACCTCAGCGGAACGTCAGGCGCTCCTGTGGGACTTTGCTGTCACCTTTTCTCTTCACTCGCTAAAACGTTTCGCTCTAGCACCTTCCACATAATGTCTCATGCATCGTACAGTTTGGGATATGTTGTAGGACTGAGACTACTAAAAGATTTTTGATTTGAATTTCCCGGACCTGGTTCTCCTAAGAAAAAAGTGTACATTTCTTTTAGCATGTGACAATGCGACCTTACCCAACGTAGGAATTATGACAGCCGTTGAAAGCTCAAAACCTGGTTGATTTTATGACAGCGAGGCAAAAGCAGGTCAGTTTGAACACAACAATGAATGACAGTCAATGTTTATTACTGTTACTTTGATAACAAAAGTTAGCAAAATCTTGTGTATAAGACCGAAAGTGCTGCCAGGAGAACAACAAACACTGTAAACACAGTGTGAGGCTGTGTAAATTAACTTACCAAGAACGAGTGAACTGTTTTCCTTGAGAGACTGCGGCTCGATGCATCTTACAGACTATTAAACATTCCCTCAGTCAGCGGTGGTCAGTGCTCCACACTCTGCAGTGGGAATCCGGGGAGGCAGACGGGATAAACAAACTGAGAGTGAATGTCTGCGTTGTGGGATAGAGGCTGGACGGCCTGGAGGCAGCAGCAAGGAAGAGACTGAGGTCTAAACTACATCTCAGACAACACCTGGTGAGCTTATGGAGCTACAGAGCACCTTCAGCCTCTGGCTATAAAGCCTAATGTGCTATATGGGGGTCTCTGCAGACCCAGCAACCATCAACCGTTACAGCAGTGCTCTATTTTAGTTCTTGGCACTTTTTTATCTTTGGGTGAAAGTTTTATTTGTATAGAAACCCCAAGCTGTTCAATATCATGAAGATACAATACAAAGATTGTCTCTGCTTTGTTACGGATTTTCTCTCTAATCCTCCACACAGGGATGTAAAACACTATAGAAAGGATTTACCACAGAATTTTAGCATTGTGCTTGTTAAATCCATGATTGTAGAAATTTGTTTGACTCATTCAGAGCCAAGAAAGAATCTGTTAAAGCGAAGCTTTGACAGGAATGCATATTGCCTTTCAGGCGGAGAGTCAAACGAGAACATTTTTACCACTCGAGACATCAAATTGTCATTTGTCTATATTGGATTTAGTGGAAATTAAAGAAACTAGATATGATTAATGAATTATCAGGTGCTGATAAGTAGATTTTTTTCACCTTGTCAAAAGGGGAAATCCCTTCACCTTTAGTGACGGAATTTCCAACAACTTGCACCACACATGTTATTCTGACAGATAAATTCTGGCTAACTTTACACAAACGACATTTTTAAGTTTTGGAAAAGACCAGTGACCACTACTGGGTTAGTCCTTTAGCAATTTTCGTTACCATTGCAAATATAATTGTATTTATTTTGGGCTCACTCTTTTCTAGCACGGTAAATCCTTGGTAAATTTGCATTGTACAACCTACGGTTAGTGCTGTTGTTAGTGCAGTAAGCTATTATAGTTATAATGGCGATCTTTGTTACAGTTGTTGTCATTATGGCTGTTGTTGTCGCTGTTGTTGCTGTGCTCGTCGTGTTCCCCAACCCCTCTGTCTTCCCCAACCCGTCTCTCTTTCTTTGTTCTCTCTTTCTTATCCACTCTTGCTTCACGCAGTCCATTAGCCATGCCAGTAAAGTTAAACACAGATTTTAACAGGAGGAGTAAATCAGACTCCTCCTTTGTAGAGCAAATCTGTTGTAGCACAATAAGGCATGCAGAACCTTCACGCTGCATGCCTCAGCTGCTGAACAGGACAGGTTAAAAAAAAAGACCGGTGGCAATTGTGCCGGCTCTTGGCACGGTATACTAAGTTGGTGTGTTCAAGTCATCTGACTCTGCCATGGGTGAGTGTACATTGCAGTTACATAAACCAGTTGTACATCCCTGCCTGACACCAGAGTATCTTGTACATCTGGATGAGGATCAAGTATCTGTGACAAATCCTTATTATCTGGCTAACTGAGGATGCGAACGGAATCCGCTACCTGGTGCAACCTTACAATTTCCAGAGTGGTGTTAATGTCTTATCCCACACGTAACAATGTAAAAGTTGTATTTCAAAAGCTTTTGAAGCCAATATGAAAGACATCCAATATGGCAACAATAATCTAAAATTTCATTTTTAGAACTTTAGCAGCATCAATCTGATAACTGTAGCCTACAAGTACAGGGGGAGCTTGTTTATGCTATGCGCAACATTTTCTGTGGAATCATGGCTCAGCATTAGCCTATTTGGGACTGTTTAGACAGTAAGATTTGAGCATCTACCGCAGTGAGTCTGCACTATAAAATCCTCTCTGAAGACTTGGCTTGTACACGAGTTGTCAGAATGAGCCTCAGCATATTAGATCAGTGATGGCGCTGAGGAAATGGGTGTTGACCTCGGAGCTGGATGTCGACTATCAGCTGCTAACGATAACTTCAGAGTCCTCAAGTCCTTTTCGCCACCAGTATGACTTGATACTACAAAAGTTCAAACATGGACTGCATACACTGAGCATGGCAAGCAATGGATGGGGAGGATTAGAGGCAAGAAAACATGAGAAAGACATACGTGTTTTGAATTTTGCTGTAGATTTATTTTTGCGCTAAGTGACACATAAAGCCCCCGGTATGTTTGCAATGTGAGACCAAGCGAGAGCAAAGGTGTGCTGGACAGACTTCTTTTATATGCATGTGTTTGATGTGCAACACGATGTCTGGCAGAAATGAATTTACTGAATTGAATTATTCATTTCAGAGGGGAGAGGAAGAGGCAGTGAAAGACAATGAAAGATGGCGTTTACATCACCGTACACAAATGGCGCTAATAGGGACAATGATCATCTCCATATGAATCCAATTACGAGGCCGTTATGCTCACACCTCACCGGTCTTTGTGTGGCATGGGCGCAGTGATTCAGCCGGCTAAAGTAAATTTCAAAAAGTCGTTGACCACCGCTAATTAACTCGCATCTCACACAGGTAAATATAAACAGAAGACAGCTGTCGAGGAAAGCTCAGGAAGGGGGGTTGTGGCTGTGGTGGAGTCGATAGGATTAACTGAAGGATTAGGAACTGTAAGTACAATAACAAAATGGCTTGACCAGGGCTCAGTTCCTGCCATGTTGGAGACAAGCTGACAATGGGAATGAGAATATTTGAGTTACTGTCCACCTGTCTGATTTTAGATTACAGCTAAAGTTTAGAATTCGATACAGTTTGGGTTTATGTATTGACACAATCATAATGGGTTGTTTTGACCCAGTGCTTCATTATGACTGTTGGATGATTCAGAATCAAGATTAAGTAAATTTATTGTTAGCTGACATCATCGACTGGAAGAAAGCTGGTTCATAGATTATCACTTCCTCCAACTGAACAAAAATGAAGCCAAATTATTATCTGGGAAATGAGTGCTACCATCTTCTGCTGATGATGTGATTTGGAGCCAGAATCTGCACAGTAGCAACTGGGGAGCGGAGCAGCAGTATCAAGTCCCCATCCGTACGCCCACCCACCCACCTAAACGCGTGAAGAGCTCAGCTGTCCGTCATTAGGTTTCACCCCGTTTTATTGCACCAAACAACTCATTAAAACCAAACAGAACAGAAAAATGAACCCTCGAACAAAGAACCGTGTGATAAGATCTGCCTAAAATGATAGAAACCACCTATGGTAAAGTTTTCTTATGAGGGATAATTTCAGTTTTTAGTTGGGTGCAAGTCCTACCTAAAATAATGGAGAAGGAGGGGCTCAGGACGTATACTGGAGCCAACCATCGGGGGCAAGATGCTTTGGCTTGAGCGCTTATGTCATCCATCCTTAAATGCAGTTTACGGCTGACATTAAAAACTGCTAAAGATATACACTTACATACAACCACTGTCCCTCGTTTTGGGTTGTTCTTAATTCTCTTGAATAGTTTTTTTGACCACATCACTTTGTGTTTAAATTCTATTTTATCCAGGAAACTTTTTATTAAGTTACTGTTATTTCACTGTTATTCTCTAAAGGCACATTTAAAACAAGCTTCTTTGGACAGAGAAAATGGCATAAAAAGTTACGGAGCTCTCCACAAATCCACATCTTGTTTCTTGCGGCCCTGAAAACCCCTATCGGTGTTTGTAATTGAAATCCCTCGGGGAAAAAAGAAGAAAATATATTTTCCCGATATCTACTTAACCAAACATATTGAAAAGTCTGCACACCATTTGGAGTGTAATCAGCCCTCTGATGGAATTATATTAGATTCCAGACTCCCACCCACGCGACTCTCATCAACTCAACATCAGGCTTGAAGCTGTGCAAATTATGGAAAGCGATCTTTTAAGGACCAGCCTCTCCACCCTGATGAAACTGACGGTTTAGAAAACATGGCAAAGCCATATAAATCATTTTTGCATGCCATTAAAATTCTAAGGATGAATCTCTAAGGATGAAAAATTCAGCACAGCCAGAGAACCAATATTGCACTTCAGTGTCATATTGATGCACAGCTTGGAGCTCCTCCATTGATAATGAATAGGAAACAGACTTGGCTGATTCATAAATAGTTTGTGTGAAACAAAGCTCAGTGAGCTTTGCAGTATTATATCAGTAAGAAAAGAGAAACTTAATGTATACAATAAGAATAGAGTATTCTGTACACTTCCACCGCCACAATTTTACATATTTCTCTCGCTACCGGGCTGTAATGAAAGATACTGTGTCCTTAGATTAGAGGTCAGCGGAATTTGTTTTCGGGCATGCATTAATAAAAGAAGTGTAATCAAGTCGAAGCCCGCAGTCTCAAGTAGTGATTGTGTGTGATTGTTTAAAGCTCCATCATGTGTGTAAGTATTATTGGAGATGTTGGACAAGTTTAAAGCCTTCGGCACAGTTTTCACAGCTTTGAGTTTAATATGTTTTGCTGTGCTGCTTACACAGAGGTTAGGGTGTTATTAATATTAATTTGTTAATTTCCTGCCAATGACTGTCGCCATATGTGAGTGAGTGTGTATGGTTAACCTTGTTTTTTTTTGGTTTTGTTTTTTTTTTTTTCACATATCAATTTATCATCTCCTCATTGAGTGTTTCTTAATTTCTTATTGTTTTTTGCTAAGTGTGCATGTTTTTTTGTGATAAATGTATTTATTTATTAGTTTCAAACGCCATTTGGGTGAAAATGCATTGCTTTTAATAGGATCAGTGTTTTCCCAGCGGGCAGAGAGATGAGTCACCAAAATGTCAGACAAGTTGTCTCCTTTAACAAGGACTGCTGCTGTGTCCAAACGATGACTGCAATCTTAACTTAATCCAACCTAGATCCTTTCCTGGTATGAGTAATTTTTTTTTTTTTTTTGGTCTTCAATAAAAGTAACCATATTATCATCTGGACATTTTTAATTTCTAAGTAGATAGTCTTGTGAACCTGTGAGAATTTGGGGAAATGGTCAGTTTAAATTTCTAAATATCCATTTTCACAAACTAAATGAGCAGAATGTTTCACTTCTGCTTGGATAACAGCAGAAATAGAACACTCTCTTTGGAAATCGCTGTCCACGAGTTGCGGCGACAGAGAGGAGGTTGAATAAAAGCAGACTGATTGCTTAGCAATAGGGGTTAGAGGAAAGAGATGAAAAACGAGGACTGAAAACCAAGGTGCAAGGAGAGGCGAGGAATGGAGGCCGGTGGGGAGAAATGAACAGATGAGGACAGCGACAGCTGCCCAGCTCGGCGTGAGTGAATGTGTGTGTCGCTGGAGGATAATGGCATGAGCGGTGGAACACACATCTCGCATCACACTCAACAGGTGGGTCAACAAGGGGCATCTCAAACAGGCAGGCAGGAGCTTATCTTAATTCTGAGGGAGAGAAAATCCAAGATCCTATCCACACTGACTCTCTGTAATCGATGCTGACAGGTAATTCACAGGAGTGCATGAGCGAGCTTACAGGAGTGGCAGGGCATCTGTGTGGCCTTGGTTGCAATACCCCATGGAATCGAAGTGTTTGGCAGTTCTAATACATGTCCAGATGAACCTGCATTTTGTAAGAGCTGTAAAACAAGTCAGCAGACAATTAAAGATGATAAAATGACCAAAAAAAGTCATGAAAGTTTCTGTTATACAGTATATATTTTTATCATTTTGTCTCTACCATCATCATTCTTTAAAATTGTAGATGAATTTGAAATATGTATATGAAAGGAATGAACATGAGTGCTTCTCCCAATTGGCCATTTAAAACCGATGCCGGGATTTTTGGCGTAACGTCAGACACTGTAGGTGGAATATTCAAGCCGAACCCAGAGCACATAAAGACAGACGAGAGTGTATGAAGAGTACTGGACTAAGCATGATGGCTCATGCTTGTATATGCAGCTCAAAAACAGAAGTGAAGCCAGGTCTAGTCTGTCTCTCAAAGCTGCCATTGGCATCCCTCCAGTGTTGAGAGGATTTGTGTTGTTCAACAAGAGAACTGTCTTTTTACACTTGACTACAGCTAAAAGCAACATGGCTGGCAGCTCACAAAAATTCTCCCACTGATCAAAAACAATCAAAAAAAACCAACAACAAAAGTAATTTCTTTTTGATACCTGGACTCGTTCTGTCTCCTTCACAGTCACAAGTCATGCGCGTGCATTGACTGATATAACGCAAAGAGAGAGAGAGTGTCGTACTCACGCATTGTTAGATGAACTTGCAGACCGTGCATAAAATATTCACACTACGGTGGTGTTGTTCACAAAGAAAAAAAACCTCTCTAACTTGATGCAGAAAAGAGAACAATCGAGAGCTCATATGCATTTATTTAAAACATGTTTGTGATAAAAATGATTATTATTTTTTAATGTAATTTTTTAGATGTTGTTGCCTTGTATTTTCCTGGAAGTAGAGTGGGACAAAGGCCTCAGACGAGGCTGAAAACATTAGCTACATGGAACTGGGTCACCATGAAGAGCCTTGTGATGGTTTGTGATGCACACAAATGCAAATAAATCTTTGGCTGGGCCATTATTTATATTGCAAGGGTTATACGAAGTTACACTGCAAGGCCTAATGGCTCCTTTCAAAGGGACGACAGAGAGAAAACATGATATAAACATCATCTTAGGCTCTCCAGTGCTACAATGGGATGCTTTACATCTTTTGTCTGTGCTTCATACCATCAATTTAACATTTATGTAGGCTGTTACTTGATGAGGATGTAGACTAGTGGATTAAATAAGTTTGCCCACTTCAGGGACAAGAGAAAAAAAGTCCCATCCTTTTCAGTTCCCTTTCAAAGAAAACTCGACTTTTAATCAATGGGAAACAAAGGCAGTTGAAATGTCTCTGTCTTGTGGGACGTCTCTTCAAACCTTTGAGCCCCCACTTCTGTCCCAACCCTGGCACCAGTCCGTACTGCAGGGACCACGGCCAAACAAGAGGCCAGGCCACATCTATCGGCTTTTGAGTGATGTATTCAGAGAGAAAAACTTTAAATGCGCCAATAAATGCTACTTTATGCGACACTGCAGCTGATACAGTTTGTGCTCTGCGGAGGCTGCACCGTGTTATCACTTTGAACACACTCTAAATTAAAGATTTATGCCTCACGGTAAATTTCTTTCTTTATCATCTCCATCCAGCACATTTTACTCACAGGTGCAACAAGATAAATATTCTTTGAAGTAAACATGTTCTGGAACTCAGTCCCATAAGTAACATAACTTGCACAAATTGTGTCTTTAATCATATGTTTGCACTGTTAACTTCTGCAGTGGACTGGAAAAAAATACACTTTACCATTATTGCCAGTATTAGTATGTTTTCTGATAATTAAGCGTATTGGATTGTATCTGGGCAGTTTGTTGTCTCTGTAGTTGTCGACATCAGTCTCTCCTCAGTCCTACCAGTGTCATTTACACCGTGTATCTTTGTAATCAGATCAGATAGCCCAAATGGGGATCCTGAAAATCCTTAAACAGCAAGAATAATAAAAAGTGAAAGACCTAACGTTTTTAATTAAAAGTACAGTGACACTGGCACGTAGCACCAGGAATAAGCACTTAGCTGTGCAAATCAGATTAGACAGAAAAGGATACATTTAGTCAAGCCTGAACCTCTAATAACAGGCTGCAGAGCCCGGCGCACTTTCTTTCGGGTATATATCCTCGTCCTCTGATGTGGATTTCACGCTGGTCAAGATGGATTATTCTTTGAAATCAGGCTCACATCTTAGAAGTCTATCAAGGAAAATTAATTGAAAATTTCAACCTCGTTTATGTGGTGATTAATTTAAGCATAATAAACCTGATTTTTTTTTTTGACATGCTGGATTTAAAAGTTGCCTTACATTTCCAGGAAATATTTCCTGATATTGAAGCGAACTATCCGTTTAAAATGCATTATTTAATGATGGGAAGTTTATTATAACATTAACGGAAAAACCTTGCAGGTTTCATATGAATAACGCCAGTCGATAAATCTAAATTCACACACTGTATAGCATGTACGACCCTTCTTAAACTTGCAATACAAAAACACCCAGAACACATTATCTCATGACTGGCATTACTGTGACAGAACAGATGTACCTCTAGGAAAACTTCCCTGCAGGAGGGACCGGAGGCACAGCACAGAGGAATTGACAGAGTGTGCCTGCGGCTGATAGGAGAGAAGTCTGAGAAGGCACACCCGCAGGGCTAATAGGCACTCTGGCCCGCTGGTGAGGGCCTGTCCTCCAATAAAACATACAATACGTTCTGCTGAAATATCAACCGCTCAGGCTTATTCCTGCAGTTCATCTGACACTCCACTGAGCACTTTGAGGGTGTTGAAGGACCTTAGTGATGTTCTTCTATTTTAGAAGTACAGGAAGTAATATTTGCTACCCTTACATCCAGATAATAGGGTGACTCCTACTTATGCAGTACTTCCTTTAAACACTTCTAATTTTCCCTGGAGGTGGGCGGATCTACATTGCTGCGCTGTAATGCACTGTGAGCCTCCTTTTAGAAATTGTTCCTCTCTTTGTGACCATGTTCTTGTAACTGTCTATCCCATAGTGAGTTGTGGTCTGGAGGGAGGAAAAGTTTCTCTCTCTCCGCATCAAATCAAGGACAACTGATTCTTTATGCTCACTAGTGAATATTTTCTGCTGGCGCCATGCAACGCTGCTGTATTTTATTAGGTGTGTTTCACTGATGAAACTCCTCTGCAGCTAGTGCAAGTCAGTAGAGTCCTTGATGAATTATATTATAAGGCGAGCTCTCTACCCTTCATTTGCAGGTTTATTCCCTGTCTTGACACCACAAGGCTTTGGTGTTCATCAGTCCTCTGAGCTGTACTTTAACAACTAGAGAGAAATCTCTCTTTTTTTCTGGTTCTTGATGAGGCAACTTCAATGGATTATGATGCTTAAGATGGAGGCAATAAAGCTCAAAAAGTGTATGAATTTAAAGTGGTTATTGTTATCTGTTATATATATATACATATCAAAACTTTTGAAAACATACCTCAGCGTTTGGGTTTCTTGCTGGACTGGAATTTGCCAGTGTGTTATGGCAGCAGGCTATAAATGAAAGGATCCCTGGAACCTGTATTTTACGCTGGCAAGCCAGAATGTAAAAATCAGACAAGTTATGGAAAACAGCCAATTTGTGATTTTCATTTTCATGTTTTTAGTCGCACTTTGAAGCTGACAAGAGAGTGACAAGTATATTCTTTATGTATTTCATATTAACCTTAGGTTAAACTCTGACGTTAAACATCCTATTCGGCCCTGTTTTACAAACCACATGAACTGTCAGTTTGTCAGTCAGTCAACGAACTCATTTAGTGAAATACCTAATGTAAGGAATACGTTCATTATTTAGCTGCTTAGAGAAATACTGAGCAAATACGGGTTGATTTCAACAGTCACTTCTTCAGTTTCTGATCGGTGTTACTCGATTATATAGACTTTAACTCCGTGGCCACCAATATGAATAGATCTGTGTGCAGAAATTTAAAGATCATAATGACAGGACTTAAAAGCAAGAATTCTCCTCTAAAGGGTAGTATTCATTTCCAGTAGTTAGGGTTTGTTAAAGTGTGCTGTGGATGGGGTCGATCAATCACAATCACAACATCACTGAAAGAATATTTTTTCAGCTGAGATTCTCATTGTTTGTTAATGTGTACCAAGGCCTTCCCCTACTAACAAGTCAAAGCTGTCTCTTCAGATCCTGAGTAACTGGTTGTAGAGAGTTCCCTGAATAATGAGTATTTCAGCATGCAGTATTTATTTCACGGTCTCAGTCAGGATGACAAGCCAGTTCCGTCTTGGAAGAGATGCAACAAGCGATCCTTGAACACCAGCTAAGATAAACCCATTTCTCAGAAACAACCTGGAACTGAGAGAAGACTATTTTGTTCCATCGAGGCACTGATAAATTAAACCTCGGTGTTCAAGTATGGCAAACATAAACATGTAAAAAGCAAGGGAAAAGACACAGTCTGTCCTCACACCATTTGTTGTCCCTAAGGGGTTTAACGTTGGAAGAGAAATCCACTTCCTGTTTTGTACAGGCAAGAATCCACAGGATACTCGTACATTTTCCTCCAGTTCCGTTTCATTTTATCCCGCACATATTCATGAAATCACAGGAGACCCTGCGTGTACATTTTATTCATTGCGCATAGCTTCACAAAGATTCCAAGAGATCCTGTTAAAGAAGTAAGAATGCTTAATTAGCACAAAGGCTTTACACATAATCTCCATATTTATTTGAGGAAAAACACCTCACAAGCCTGACAATCTGCCCCCCCCAGATCCCTTCTCTTGCTGCGCTCTCGTCTCACAGTGGGGGATCAACAGGCTGAGCTGATTTGGCCTGAAAGGCAGTGCTGTTTAATGAGCAACGCAGGGCGTGAGTTCAGAGACAACAGGTGGGGTGTCAGATTAATGCTCTGCAGCTGGGGATGGACCACTTTCTTGCCAGCTGTCAGCCTGGATGATAGTCATTAAGAAAAGTATGTTTGCAGAAGTGTTCATGTCACGGCATTTGTCTGTGATTTAATCAGCGGTCGGAGGAAATAAAGTTTTTGCGTGATGCTGCTCGTCTGGCAGTTCTTCAGACACATCAGCTCCCATGGCATGGCCGATGTCCAGGTAAATATTGGTATGTTTCCGATTCGCTGCCGTAAACTGCAAGAATGCTGCCAAGAAAGGTGTTGCATCGGATCTGAGTCCTGATCTGGAATAATTGGTAACTTGGTTTTCTCTGAAAACTTGGCACAATGCATTACCTAATTCACCGCTGGGCCACACAAAGTTATCATTTTTTGTTGGGTTTTTTTTTTTTTTTGTTTTCTAATTCATCCGGCTTGGTTCAGTCCTTTAAAAAATTAAGTGCTGTGACTATGTTGCTCTACAATCAATCATCTCTGTGAAGGACTTTTTTGTTTTCCCTTCAAACAACTGCATTGTTTAATCAAAAAGATCCACAAATGAGGGATTCTGTACAAACACTGCGAGTCGTAATTCATTTATCACATTGGTGTTTTCAGGCTCCCTTATGGAGATCATTGTGTAAAGCACTTGCAAAAAGGCACTTTCGGGCCTTCATTTAGTTGACTGCGTAGAAATCAGGGTCTTTGAATAATCCGCATCGTATTAAAGCCTCAGACAGCGTCAATGAACAGTAAGTCAAGTGTGTGGTTCGCTCTGCAATGTGAGTGTTATGGTACACTGTGGCCTGCTAATGGTGTGAATGCTGGCACATTTTTATAAGTAGACGCTCATATGTTTGCTCCAAGTTTGGAGGCAGTTTCTATGGCAACTGTGTCCCATCTTCAGTGTCTCACTGACAATCTGTAGATTTAGCTGATTGAAAATGAAGCAGCTCCATTGAAGCCAGCCTCTACACAGATAGCGCTGCCGTGCTCTTTATGGCACATGTGCTTAGGTAAGCAGAGCCGTTCGCTTGCCAAAACTTAAAAGCTGTACACCATCTTCACAGAGGTGTTTAAATGCTTTTAAGTTGAAAAGCATCCAACCTATTCTGGCAGCTTGCACACTCAATGAGTCGACAGCAATCAAAAGATGGTTTACTTAATTATTTCTTCACATAACTGACCTTTGATCCCCACAGTACAACAAACAAGGTCATCTAAAGGTTTGGAGAGGCGAGGCATATGGCTGATGAAATTATTGATGAGTCAGTCACCCGGTTACTTACAACCTTCCTCTCTCATCTAGTCTTGAAAGCAGCTACATTGACATCGACTGAAGCTCGAATTTGTGACTCTATTCTGTCTCATAAACTACATCCTGCCATCTTTCAAAGATTCGGAACCTCAGTAGTAAAACAAATGCTGAGACTGTTGCGAGATAAAAACATTCCGCTACAGCAGCTGCACACCGACTTGAGAGGGAGTCTTTGCAGGAAGTGGAAATGATCACCAATAATCACCTGTGTGGCAATATTCTTCGCTGTGTTTTGGAATTAAATCTACAGACCACAACTATCTGATAACACCACACTGTGTTATTACAACGTCCGGGCAAAACTTAGTAGCGCTGCAATATGGCAGATGGAAAAGTCTTACTGTCATATACTGTACCATTGTAATATTATTGCTGATGTGTAAGCTGAATTTTACTCCTCCGGCTGAACAAAAGTTGTGAACTGATGGGTTTGGTTCTGTCTATAATATGCTTCATGTTGTAAGATGAGATTCGTACTTTTTCAAATTTTGAAACAGGTTACAGAGACATTTCTTCTGAAGAAGGGGATGAATATAAGCCGAGATATAGTTATTTAACCTGCAGATTGTTATTTTTTATTCCTGGGTCTATTAAGAGTCACAATTGTTTTATGCTTTCTTTGTACTTTTTTTCAGTTTTATAAGGAACCACTCAACTGGCGGAGTGATATAAGGGATGAGGGAAGTGATGAATCACGATCTGCTCTGCAGCTCGTTCGATGCTGAACGCTACATTAAAGTGGCTTCGCCTTGTCAAGTCGTTTTCCCTGAGCTTTTTATTTGCACCCACGCCCATAAGGATTTTTGTAAGTTACAATGACGCTTAAACCGAAGCCAGCATTGCAATAACTCTCTCATGTCTTTAATTCTAAACTGTGCTACTAAAGTTAATATGTGGAATAAGTGAAATTTCTGGGGCACTGGAATTTAGTAAGTTAAAGTTAAGCAGAATCAAATGTAAATACTAAAGGAAAGGTACCTCAAATGTGTACTTGAGCATAAAATCTAATTAAAATGAACTTAAAAATAGCAAGAACAATCATATTTTTAATGTATACTTGCAGTAGCTTAAACCCTGCAGACCCAGACAAGAGTCTGTAGGATGTACAGTAATTGTGTGGTTAAGAAAAATGGTCTCATTATAGAACACAGTGATAAAACAAATAAATGCAATGCCATTTTGAAAATGTGGGATTTTAAGCTTTGGGAGTCGGAGCTCATTCACTTTATAAATAGTACGAAATGCCTTAAACCAAATGAAAATAAAAATCATCCAGACATCAAAACATTGAACGCATTCATTTTGTGAGGCATTAACCCTCCGTGCTGTATCTGCATGCCCACATGCTCACAAACATCACATTTAGCAGTTTTCCAGGAACTCGTCATTGCAGTTGTCCTCGATGACCTAAACTGTTTTGGGTTTTTTTCATCCGACCATTTCGAGAATGACATGAAAGCCGTCTGCTCAAGAAAAATGGCAGCGATAACCATCCAAACAAATTAAAAAAATGTAGAAAGCAATTCATAAATTCAGTCACGGCTGCCCGTGTAACTATGCTCTCTTGTTATTTAGGCTGGCTGTGTTTAGCGGGGCACCCTTCTGCCCTCAACATGTCACGGCCATTGCCCTGTGTTGCTTCTCTAGAGTTGGCTCAGTGGGAAGCATTCGGTTTGCTCAAAGTTTCCATCAGACGTTTGTACAACAATGTGAATGGCAGTGCGCTGACGCTAGATTAAGGGATGACCTTCACACCGCGTCAGAGCGTAGAGGAGTCCCTGATCGTCTGATTGCTCTGTGTCTTCTTGGCCTTCACTTCAGATGATTGTACACTTAAAGACATGTTTGTTCAGTCAGTGAGGGGCAGGCGGGGTGCACGCAGCAAAAACATCTTCACAATCAATACTGCGTTAAAAAAGTGGAGATTTTATTCAGCAGCGTTGTTGGCTGATTCTGACTAGAGGTCCTTAAGCTTATTTTCCAAACTGACAATTCTGCTATGTGTGATTTTTGTGCTGTCCATCCCCATTTTATGCCACTGCAAAGTGCTTTCCAGTTTTTATCCAGTTCCCCTTTGTCATCATTTTCTCAGAATAGGTGGAAACAGTCTCCAGACAAGAAGATGGACCACGAGGATGGAAAGGTATGGCGCATGCCACAATAGGAACCTCAGTGGGAGGTGATGTTAACAGTCTATGTTGTCAGACAACCACAAAGAGACCCAAAGTGCTCAGCGAGAGACACTACAAAGCTAAAAAGTCCACAAAGAAAACAACTACAAAGAGAAGTAAAACCACCGCAAAGTGACGTTCTGATGCAGGCCAGGGCTTCTGCTATATGTTGTCCAAGGACTAATTGTGTCATAATTTGGCCACTGATGTGGACTTGACAAATGACAAACAGTAGCTATTTCTGATTTTAATATTTGGTTGGGGTGGCTTGGTAATTTTATTTATTAAACAGACAAAAATAGAAATGTAAATACTGATAAGGAAGTTTACTGTTACCAAGTCTTACCAGCAATTCTCACCTGTAGTACTTTATTTACTCTAACATTTAAAGACAAAACAGTGCAGTCAAAATAAACCAAAACGTTAAACAGTTAAAGGGTTAGTCCAGCTCATTTGTGTTGATTGCCAGTCTAACAAGAGGTCCGAGGCGCTCTGATAATAATGCTAAAAATCCTTTATTACGTCACAGATAAATCAAAGTGTTTTAAATCCGAAAGCTTGTCCTGTGACGGACTGATTTAATGAGGATTTTTTATCTCTTCCTAGGCTGCCAATCAACACATTGACTTTTGCTAGTAAGCAGGATTAACTGTTTGTTTTTAATTTATTTTTTATTCTACTTGTGGCCCTTTACTTGAAAAGCACCTGATCGATTACTCAATTACTCTTTGCGACCCAGTGCAGCACTCTTCGTATTTTATCGTAAAGCAAAAAAATTTGTTTACTGTTGGCTTGTAAAGATAATGATTGACAGGAGGCCTTTCAAATATAATTGCAAACAACCTTTGCACTTGGGTGACGGACAGAAATCGGACACACACACAGACACCTGGCAGCTGCGTGAATGTTTACAGGCTTGTGTCTCGTCTTATTTGCTCTCATCTTGTGCCTGATCGATGTGAAATCCAACATAAAAAGATGAGTTTAGTTTGATAATGGAATGAGAAGAATCAGGAGTTTTTTATTTACATTAGGAATTGAATGATAAACTCTGGGATGGTAGGGCCAATCAATATATACAGTATATATAAATCCCCAATCTTAAATATATTTTGTGATGCATTCAAGGACAACTTATGAGTGAATTGATTAAGAGAATTAAAAACACACACACATATTTAGTGCTAAATACTTGCAGATGTCCTTTTAGTCATTAATTTACTTGGTGTATCATTAGCTGTTTACAACATGGACTGAAGTTGCTTGCTATTCATTGGGAGGAGAGCCATGTATTGATTATCATGATGCGACTTTTGGCACCTATTGACTTCAAAGAAATGTTCTCACTGTTTGACGAGAAGCATTTGCTTTCAGTGCGGCGCTTAGGAGCGGCTTTATTCACAGAGCATCTGTCATCTTTAGAGGCTGTTGGTTTAAATTTCATCATTGGTAGGAAACTGTAAACTGCCTAATCATGCTGCATTAGCGATCGGGGATCTAATCAGCTACATCTTCTAATACTATTTGTAAATGCGTTGAAAACTAATATAATTATCTCCACAAAAGATGTACAGCTCGCAGAAAAACACAAGACGTCGCCTCTTTAAACTGTTCTTAATTTGAAAGACAGACGGCTTCCCATCCTAAATACAGTTTCTTCTTTGGTGGACTTAGACTTTACAGACCTACTCTTTGGGTTTTATATTTCCCCAAGGAGTCAATTAATGTGATTGGTGTCCTATCTATTCAGTGAGAGCGAGAGACACTCGGAGGGAGGGAGTGTGTTCTCACAGATAGAGTATCAGGACTTCCTCCAAGAAGTAGCTGCTCTCAAAATTTATAGATAGTAAATGAAATATTACACAGTCGGATAATTTTTATGAACATCAGCATGTAACTTAGCTCGTATCTACAATAAAACACAAAGATCCAAGATAATCCAAAGACATCCTATAAATGACAAATACACCCACTGGCTCGACCTGGCATCTTTGGCATCTTTGTTCAATTCACACATGACAGCATGTTCACACCATGACCGTTATATCTTCAGATGAGTGCCATTCCAACTCAAGTGTGCGCCAAAAAACTGCCTCACATCAGCATTAAACATGATATGCACTTCACTTTGATAGCATCCCTTCTGTAATCGATTTGGTGCATTTTCAGGCTTGACTAATTCTCATGTGCAGTTATTTACTCAGCATCTGTGTGTGTGTGTGTGTGTGTGTGTGTGTGTGTGTGTGTATCACACTCTGTTTTTATTATGTGCCGGTGGGATTTGGAACAATTAGACAAAACTCCAACCGAGTATCTTAATTATTTACTTAATGTGGCTTCTTTAACTTCTTCATCCTTACGATCACATTATGCTTCTGCATAGAGTATCAGTCAATGTTTGACAGCACTGTAATCTCATTTAAAGTCAAAATGGCCAAAGAGACATGAGTCATATAAATATAGCCTAAAGAAATAATATTCATAAATGGACAGGCAGCGATCTGAACCATTAAAAAATAAACATCAGTAAATGTCAGTAGCTAACATTCACCCGCTCTGCATGTCTTATATATTCAGCCTCCGTTTCCAAGAGAAAATATGGCCCAACACATTACTGACTTGTACAATATTTCTATCACTGATGTCCCATTTTATTACCATTAATTCCTCCTAAACTATTAACAGCTACATAGCTGCTATTTTAGGCAGCATTCTAAGAGCAAACATGTATTAATATTTAACTATTTTTAGTTACATTTCGTTCGTTATTGGCAGAGGCAGTAAACGTGTAAACATATGTATAGGAAGTGTAATTAGTGTACATCACACCCACTACTGTACATGAAGATGTACAACATGAGAGCATCCCGAACACCGTCTGGTGCTGGAAGGCAGTACAGGTCATAATCCCATCCTTCTCCATTATTTCAGGTAAGATTTAGGCCAAACCTGAAACTAAAAATACTCCTCAAATACTTTTTTCTGTTGTTGTTGGTAGTTGTCACACTGATATCAGACATCAGAGGTAGGTATCACACTCATGTATGTCCAAGTGTTGATGTGTCATTGTGGCTTTAGTTAGCTTGCGGGGCGAAACGTCATCATTGACAGCCGAGCTGTGCTCAGAATTCAGTAGACAGGCGTATGGGCAGGAACTCCATACTGTGGCTCCACCTCCTGCACAGACCTGCACAGGTTGCCAGTGCTTATATCATGTTTTAGCAAAATTTTTCTTCACTGGGAGGAAATGGCATCCATTTTTAATCACATTATATCAATTGTATAAATTGCTAACTGGCCTCAGCAATAACTATTAACTATATCCATGTCATGACCCTTCTGGTTTTTGCTTGGCTACCTAATTACACCGCACAGCCGATGTGCATATTAATTGGGTCTGACAGGCTTTTTAAAATAATGTGGTTTGCCCTTTTGAAACTCACAGGAATGAAGATTCAAACTGCCCATTTATAGTGTGAACCAGCTCTACGTTTGTGTGTAGTGCATATATACTCTTCTTTGGAGTGAGTTTTAATGGCAAACTGTGAAAATGTGTGACCAAAGCACTGCAAGGCACGGCAACCTCCGCAACGCTCATCATCACATGGATACCGTGATGCACCAAAAAGAGTCCGTTCTTCAGGGACTTCACACAGAAATCCAGCTTCTGAAGTGATCTTAGACAGGACTGTTGTTGATCAGCTTTAATGCGTTCTTGCGTAGGCTACAGGATATTCATCAATGCCTGCACATACAGCCATGACGTTTTGCATTCGCGGGAAGGTGGCGAGGAAGAGGCAGAGCGATGTTCAGCATGACTCGCTCGCTGCCATTTCATGACGCTTGTTTACTAAAGGGTTTCATCTATCATAAGGGAGCCAGCAGGTGGCTGGGGAGACTACACAGAAACGTTTCTGGCACTCTCGAGTGGATTAATTTTTTGTGCTTTGCTAAATTAATTATGACTGAGTCACAGTCTCGAGTGAATCCCTACATCTCTGGTTTGATCCCCACAATCTGCCAATGGTACAGTGGCCCTTTCCAATGTGACACGCTCCAGCTTTCTTCTCCTACATATATGCTCTTGTGGTCTTATCAGTTCTCAGAGAATATGAAGAAAATCACTCTTAAGTCACCTGCCCGTGTTCTCATTTTCTCCAGAATTGTATCCATCATAAGATGCTAGTAAGCGAAAGAAATGAAAGAAACCAGTGATAACGGTTACACCGGCCATGATTTTTTTTTTCTTAAAGCACGCCTGGAATCTAAAGGACCGTCACTGCCACTTTCAGTATACTAACCCAGGTAAACGCAAATACATTCTTTCCGGAGATGAGACCAGGCTGCACTTCTGTGAGCACAATGTGCGGTTAATGACACCTGAGCTGCTGATTCAATGGGACTTTTTTTTTTTTTAACTTACCGTGTCAGAGGTACACCCCAGCGAAGGCGTAGCTTTATTTTGTACTGTGTAAATATGTGGCCAAGGTTAGCTACATTTAAGGAGCGTCAGTTTTTATACTGTAAGCCTTATCTGCTAGTTACAGCCTTTCATAGATATCGGAAATCCACAGCGATTGCCCTTCTTTCCTGAATGTTAAGTAAGTGTCAGTAAAGTTTCCTTGTTCATGTCCTTTGTCCAGAGGCACAACTCTGACGGCGTCATCGATGACCCTGCCCTTGATCACAAGGCTGGCCACTGCAATAACTGAATTTAAAAATGCTGAAACGCAGAGCTGCAACCAAGAGCCAATTACTCCATCAAAAGAAAATCAGTTCCAAACTATTCTGATAGTTGATTTGCCATTTTCTCACGTATGAACATTCACTGCATTTCTTTATCATTGGTCAAAGATCTTGGGTTTCGGACTGTTGGTTGGACAGAAAAAAGCAACGTGGAGACACCACTTTGCAGGGAAATTCTGATGAGCATTTTCGTATTTTGGGATATTTTGACAACTCAACGAATAACCGATCATCTTGAAACATCAGTATGATTGAGTTTAAAGCTATGGTGGTTTACTAGGTCTGTGCCAGTGATGCATCATTAATAATACAATAAAAAAACAATGATTTAGCATTTTTGGCATTCTTTCATGCTAATTAAAATTGCATTACATGTCTTATCAGTTTTGTGAAATGTTATGTAAATTATTGAAACTGCAGTCTTTACAGTGTCAGGCCGGGTGGATCAGATGACCTGCTGTTAGTGACAACTCTTGGCACAGTACAAGAATCCTTGAGCAGCTGACTCTTTGGTAATTTAGTGGTTACAGTGCATCAAAGAGAAGATGAAATGCTTTTAAAGTACAACCATGGCAATAACTAAATTCACAGCCCAGTTGCCACACTAAAAGTTGATTTTGTCTGTTTGGCCACGAACGTGTCATGGGCGTGGGGAGCAGAAGTGCTGCGTGCTTTGTTGCGTATTTCTTGGTCAACAGTACTTTCGGTGGCACCTTTGATATCCCCTTCAGGATTTGAGAAAATGAACCGTCCGATTTGATGTGAGATATCGGGTCTTTGCTTATGGCTTTAAGAGAGCTACAATTAAAAGCGAGGTTTTAATAAGAGAGATCGAATGCAAAGAAAATGATCCCGGATTTCATGGATGCATCATTTGCTGTGAATCCTTCATGAATTCAGTTTGAAACCAGCACGACGGAGTGCTGGACTCCATCATTAACACTGAAAACTATAAAGGGAAAAGTAATTACAGAATGAAAATGCACCTTCAGTGAAGTGTAAGGATTTCAACTATAAGCAGAGTACCACTAACCTACTGTATGCCATCACTGCGTCCACTCTTGCATTTACCGAAGAGGATATTATGTGCAGTATGGTCGTACCATTCTTCACCACAAGAAAATGGCTCATTCTTTCTTTCTGTAAAACGGCTGAGTGTCAGCGGAGGGACATCTGACACTTAGGTGGTGCAACAGTTCTCGTAGAATGTCGCGCACACCGCAGCACAGGAAGTTGCTGTGAGAATTTTTGTGGCCGTGGAGAGCTGTGGAGCTAAAATATGCCACGTTGTTGTGCCATATGTTTCACGGCTCTTTTTTTATAAACCCTGACTGGTCCCTTTGATTACACTTTACACATTGTTAACTGTTATAACCAGAGCATGGCTGCTCGAACATGCTGTTGGAGAAGCCTTGGTTCCAAATTTGCACTGCATGTGTAAAATCCTCTGCTTTTTTTCTTGCTTTCTTTCTTTCTTTCCCATTTACTGAGTCACGCCATGTCCAGTAAGGCAAATGAGTCATTAAAACACACAGTATATACCAACATTTTTAGGCTATATGCAATGTCTTGTAGCTCATAGGCAATAGGATACATGAGGAGAGAAAAAAGTGAAAGACCCCACACGGATACTTACATGAAGTTTGTGTTTAGATTTAAGATTTCTCTTGGCTTCAAACTGTAAATGGAGATCTTTTCTATCCCTTACTGCACACTCCTCTTCACAGATCTCCATACATATTTGTAGGCATCCGCTGTACAAAATATTTCAAAATTGAGAGAACGTGTTTTATATGAGACTAACTTTGTAACAAAGTTTTGGATGCAATGAAAACTGTAATGTGCACTTCCGTTTCCATTCAGAAAGGTTGGTCACGTTTCCAAAACTGCTCTCCCCTGAGGATATCTGTCTCTCTCAAACAGCAATTTATCGAACAGGGCAGCCTCGTCTTTTCCACTCCACGCCGTCATGAGAAGCTGTAATTCTTTCTCAGTATCCTTGGCACGATCTCGCTCCCTCTCCCTCTCCCTCTCCCTCTCCCTCTCCCTCTCTCTCTCTCTTTCTCCTCCACAAAGAACCTAAGCTAAAGCAAGTTGCATACAAAATAGCTGACTCAATCATCCAGCTGCATAATCAAGATAAGGGAGACGGGGACAGGAAAAGGGAGATGTGAAGGCTAATGTGAAAGACAGCTTCAGCAACAGCAGCAAAATGTTTTCAAACAGTCTGAACTCTTGCATTAAAAAAAAAAAAAAAAGTTGGAAGGAGTGGAATAGTGAGTCACACTGTTTTTAAAAGCCAGTGCTGATGCTCATCTTCTGCATGAAGTGACTGGAACAACGGCTGACAACTAACACATCAGTTCAACGGGGTGAAAAACATTGCTTAAGCAGCGAATCTTAAATACTCTGCTGGCTTTAAATGTCAATAAATTGTAGCCAAAATAGAGATGATACAGCAGTTGTTTGTCAACAGGCTAGTGAAAGTCCGGAGTTGTTCCTAAAGGCTTGCCTTTAGGTCAGCTGTTGTGTGAACACAGGCACCGGTATTAAACACGGCATTATTTTAGGACGTTTAAACGCTTTTTCTCTACACTACCAAACCAGCACCACTTCTTCTTCTCCTCCCAGTGACTTCGTTACTGTAAAAGTCTTCAGGATTGCGCTGACTGCAATGAAGGACTCAATCCATAATGAAGACTTGTGCAGTGGGGATAAAATGTACACATCCAGTGTGCAGTATATACTATGCATTTACCAGGCAGATGGCACAGATGGTGCAAAATCCCCAGCTAATCTGGGAGCGACGGGACGGGGCTATTCGGTTAGTCTATGAACTGCAGGGTTTTTTTTTTGAATGCAGGAGCGCTTCTTTTTTAAACCTAATTTGGAAACAATAAAAGAGCCAAAGCATTAATATGAGTTGTCCCCCACACGCAGACGGAGGAACATTCTTTGTGTGGAAAATGAACTTGAGCCTCTGTGGCTCCCGTAAAGGGGAGCTGTCCGTGGTGATGAACACCCAGCGGGTGCAGGTTTTCCAAAGTCCTCTTTCACTCCGACTGCAGCTTATTCAGCTGTTCGCAGAGCAAAACGCAAATACAGACATCTAGACATGTAAAACTCAGTCCAATCAAATCAAATAACCAGTTGCTGCATAAAATGAATTTCAGTCAAAGTGGAAAAAGTGTCAAGTTCCCAGTCCATGGCAGCTTGCAAAGATGCAACCCACTCCGGCGTGATGGTGCACAAGTTGAGCTGCGCATTTTCCTGCAAGGTGTGTAAGCGCTTTGGAAGAGGATAAGGAAGAGTTGTTTAAAAAAAAAAAAAACACCTCCCAATTCCAACCAACCAGCCCTGCAAACGAAGACTCGCCGCTGCCCGCGTGTACATGCAGACTTGAGCGTGCTGTGTGTAAACTCTAGTGAGATGTAAAATGCAGCTTACCTGCTCGGAGATCGCGCAGCAGAGAGCCTCTTCCCGATGCAGAGCTGGCTGCCTACTGTATGTCACCACAAGGCAGGCTCACAGAGACAGACATTTCTGATGGATTATAAGGATTCAAAAGAAAAAAAAAAGAAAAGAATCCCAGATGTCTCTTTCCGGTGTGAAGGAGCTCACAGCAGCGGCTGACAGCCTCACGGATCCATTTAGCGGCGAGTGATCTGATTCAGGGCTGAGCCGCCTTCGACCGCTCGCCTTTCTGTCTGCTGAACGGACCCGGAGCCCGACTCGGGCTCCCCCCCCCCACCCCACCCCACAGCCGTTCAGCCCCAAACACGGGAGGCGGGTGGGCGATGTCGACAGGCTCGGGCTCACTTGGGAACCTGCGGGGAAGAAGTGCTGATCCTCCGGTCTAACCGAGGCAAAGTTTAAATCTCATAATTAGATTGTTCGTCACCGCGGGGCTATAAATGGTGGCGGGTTCATCGCGGATTCCGGAAGGGGTTACGGCAACTTATATAGCCGCCGTATGGAAGCGAACAGGTCCGAGTCGGGGGGGAAAGTGCCGGCGACGTCACATGTGATCCCAGCAGCCTATCTGCGAGCAAACTTTTCCTCCCTTTTTCCCTCCCAGGGCTGCTCAGTTTCACAGGCTGGTTGGGGCCTTGTTTAATACATAAAGGTCCATTGGTCCTGCCAGCAGGGGGCCCATAATAATCACAAGAAGCGCTCTTCATTTAATACTATTTGGTGACTTGTGTTTCCTAACGATATAATGTGTGGAGGGATGTGTATGCTCATAGAAAACTACCTGTCAAACTCACAGGATTAACTTTTATTTGCATAACCCAACATTACAAATCTCAGGTTTGCCGTGAGAGGCTTTACAATAGTTTAGCTCATTAGTTAATTATGTTATTTATATCAGGGGCCATGCAGATACTCTCAAGGATGAGAAAAGATGCTTTGTACCACATTTAGCTACTAGTTCATTTCCATCTGTAGTCCCTTTAGGCCAACGTGCACAGCATATAACACCCTCTGTCCTTAGACCCTCGATTATCTGCAGACTCTTGTGTTATGAAAGTGCTGCTGCTCACTGATGTAAACAGAATCCATTAAGGAGCCCCCTTAGACAAGTAAATATGGCCACATTTTGATGTCAGTGGACTGTAAATTTCAGGGTTAAACAGAGGAGGGGCAGGGGGAGGGAGGAGCCAGGGCAGCTATTGAAATAGACCATACTTCACTACTTCAGAGGTTAAGCCTTGGTCCCTGTGATAGTAAATCAATATGTATCAATGATAAACTATTGAAAACCTGCAGAATACAAATTCCCAGCCGTATGGACCTGCTCCAACACAGTTTGATACAAGATGTTGTTTACAAGGAATGGGAGATGATAACACGCTTGAATTTAGATTTATTTGTATTTGTGAAATGCTGTACAGTCTAATTTTTGGATTAACAAAGATCCAAAAGCCAGAAATGCAAAAGGATGATGCACTGATGTGATCCCAACATGTTCTCCTTTCCCGAGACCCCAAAGGCTGTAACAAAATGAGCAGAATAAATAAAGAAAATAGGAGAAATTGTGTTTTCTCTTCTAAGATACAGCTATGAAAGAATCTTATCAGTGCATCAAGGGTTAAACCCACATTGCGTGTCCCCGTGTAAATGCCCTCCCAGCTTTAATTTATGGAGAGTGCAGCTTGACGTCCCCTGTAATGACGTATTCCAGGGGATGACCTGAGCAATTCTGGAAGCGGCAGCCAGGCTGCAGATGCTTTCCTCTGAGAGGGAGCAAGCGGTTGTGTGAAGACTTGGCATGGACGCTGCAATGTCTTGTCTTATCGCACCAGTCACGTTGGAGCTGTGAAATGTGGCCGTGTGGACAGCCTGGCCCAGGACTCGGCAGCAGTGCGGCTGCAGCACCAACAATGACGGACACACTATATCATGCTCCCTAATATCGTCACGACCCCAGGGCAACGTGACCCCAAAGAGAGGGCGTAGCCTTTGAGGCTGGTGCAGCTGCTGCACACCAACCAGAGCCAAAAAACATAAGTATGAGGCTAAATGCAACATTTTCCCTTCAATTCTTAATCATGCTATACGTTTTTAGAGTGTATTGGTGAACCCTTGTAAGTGGAAGCCTTCTGAATGTTTCTTTTTTTTCCCCTTTTGTCTATTTTTCATTACGATAGGGCATTCTGCGCATTTCAGAGTGCAGAAGATGGGATGGGCTCGATAGCCTTTCATAATGAAGCTTCCCAGTTGAATTTACCTTGAGGGCACTATTACTTTAATGTCATCCAGGTATGAATTGTGCTTCCTAATGGATATTACTGGTCCTTTTCATAGCGCACTAATGATTCATAATATATAGTGTAAGGTATGTATACAATGGCATGGGTTAAGAGTCCAAATGTGTAATGTGACATTGTCGTGTGACTGTGAGTGAATTTACAGATGTTTGTGGGGAAAAATGTAGGAAAAGTAAAAATACAGTGTCTCTTTTATTTAATGGGCATATATAAAAGGTTTTTGCAAATATTCCAGTGTGGTAATAGGTTTGTTTATGTTGCAGTATTTAACCGTGTTGTTGTTCTGTCACTTTGCATTTGAGTGCTTAACCCATTTTCCATTCAAAATGATGCACGGGGGTTTTAGCTCGAAGCTGCACAATGTGCTCAATGTAATTACACTTTCAAAACGAGCGGGCACAGCAATGAAGTTTTCGCTTAATAATCATCTGTGTATGCTTTAAACCACTCATTATGACTTCCCACAGCAAATGGTTAAATGTAAATTAATTTGTTTCTCTATTTCCAAGTAACTTTCCTTTGACAAAATAGCTAAAAAAAATTCCAATATTGAATCATTGTTGTATTCATAGGATTGACGAGAGCAAAAGAGCAAAGCGGGCCGACAACACCGATGGTCCCAGGAATCAATAAAGTTTAACGAGTACATATATTGATATAAATAAGTTCATACTTATAAATATAAATATACATAAAAATCACAATAATACTGCTTTCAATACCGGGCATTTATGACTTGTTTTGCACCGGAGATGGAAGTAATGTTTCATGTAAATCATGAGCAAATGCTAGAAATGAAAAGATTATAATGTCACTAAATGAAGTCCAGGCAGTCGGGGAGGAGAAGAAAAGGAGGCAGATAGATGGAATGCATTATTCAAATCCTTCATTTAGTAGCTAAGCCAATTTGGTGCTGAGGCAAATACCAGGCCTGGCAGTAATTCAGGGGAGGAGACAGTAACTGCTGGTTGATATAATAGAATATCCGCTGTCAGTGAAGTGCAGGAGATCTGTCTTTCCTGGCAAAGCAGCATGGCTGACATGTGCAGCTGCCTCACCAATGATAATGGGAGATGTACTGCAGGAAGCTCGTTGATGATCAACACAGATAATAGGACTGCACGCAGTTTTTTCTCACGGATTTAATCCGCTACTTATTCTGTCAGCCAATTTACTTATTTTTCTTTTAGTATGTCTTTTAGTTTCAAGAATTGTGGCTTAAAATGAGGAGAAGCAAATTTGACCGGTGTGCAAAGCTAAAACCATGAAATATCTTCAATACCATGAAATCCTTAATCAGATATCAAAACAGTTGCTTCATAACTGACTAATCAATTAATCAGTTAATCAACTGTTGCTTTCACAAGCGTCAATCTCACTTTTTGCTTTGCTAATCAGTATGAAACAAATGTTGATTGTGCAATGTAATAGCTATAGAATAATGGGAGCACTGATGCTGAGACTAAATGGATATTCTGATCCCTTTGTGAAAATGACCAGTTGATATGTTGGAGTATTTATAGTTTTGCTTCATATGTGGAAAAAAATAGTAGGTAACATGTAATAAAGTGTGAAAATGTGGACTATTTGGAAGTTAATTTTTGTGTGATTGAATGTGTGATGTTTTGTTTTTCTCCTCACATATGGCACATGTTCTGTATGTACATCACATGTTCTTGCCCAGGAGGAATTGGGACAGGCCCCAGAGGAGGGATGGGTGGATGGATGGATAATTCACATATGGAACTGTGATGCGTCCATATTTTCTGTTTTTTAATGTGTTCAAATTTCCCTTGTAAAAAAATAGTTGAGTCCTTTCGCATGAGAAAAGGTGAACGTCAAAGGTTCCTTGTGACTTTCACTTTCACTATGAAACTTTATGGTAATTTTGCCAGCTACTTCAAACTTAGTCTTTAAACAAAAATACTTACTAATTTCACACAGTTTAGTCACAATTTAAAATGATTTAGTCAACAAAATGTCACAACATTTTAGTGAAATGTTTTTTCTTTTTTTAACTGAATACATGTATTAGAAATTGGAGTCACAGCGACAAGGTTGTACTAACTCTTCACACTTGTGGAATATTCATACATCTCAGGCTTAGACTCTGTCATTTACAAATCCGCCTGCATCGTCTTTGCTGATTTGACGTAAGTAGTTAACATTATGACTTAATCATTTAACATTACTCTTAACTAGCAAACAAAAAGTGGCCTGAATAGCAGGTCGGTGCGCCTTTAAAGTGTCTCTTGATTTTATTTTTTGGGCATCTGTCCCATCTCCTGTTATTACAGTGCGCTGTGTTGTCCTTTCTTCAGAATTCTAAATAAAGCGCATCCATCGATCTATTCTTTTGTTGTGACCAAATGCTGCCATGTTGCTGTTGTCATCTCTAACTCTCAAGATGGGACATCATCACTTGCATATGCGGGTTTTGGACTACACACATTCCTCATCCAATAACAGCTGCATCGGTTATATTTTGAAGGATTGACTAGATGGGGGTAAATGTCACGCATTTTGAAAGTCTCGCAGCCCACCGCATGTTGTCATGTGTTATGTATTTATTTGTTTATTTTCTAAGGCTTATCCAATCCAGGGTAAAAGGTGAGAAAAAAAAATCCCCTGAAATGTTTATACAGGGGAAAATGTTTTGTAACTGAAAACTAAAGTAAGATACAGATTCCTCTTTTTTGTGCACTTCATTGCGATACTGGTGTAATAAAAAAAAAAAAAAGCTGAATTACATTCGGTCACCAAATATTAGCGCCGTAATACACAGATTCTGTGAAAAGCTGTGAAATGCCTTTTCATTTGACCTCTGCTGAAATGACTGAACAGACAATACCAGGCGGCAACAGAAGGACAAATCAGAGCGATTAAAAGTCTGGCAAATCCGTGAGCAGACTCCAGTTTGTCTGCACTGCACTAACCAAAGAGACACAACGAGCCAACTAACTTTGAAGATTCATTTGCATAAACACTATGTAGTGCGCTGAGTGGGACCAGGTTACTGCCCGGATCCCAAGCCATGCGCCTTCCCGTGAATACCATTTGCATT
This sequence comes from Mola mola, assembly GCA_001698575.1. Taxonomy (NCBI): domain Eukaryota; kingdom Metazoa; phylum Chordata; class Actinopteri; order Tetraodontiformes; family Molidae; genus Mola; species Mola mola. Next base: position 411,612 of record KV751374.1, on the reverse strand, counting down.
CATTTGAATATCTAGTCAGCACAGGTAAACTGTTTGAGATAACGACATAACCTCATATGGTCTTGAGTTTTTAAATTGCACCTGGACGGTGATTGTTTTGCCCTGGTAGAAACTTCTTTTGTTCTGCTGAAATATCTATCACCAAGAAAATTTGAGGTTTTGTCCTGTCCTCAGTGACTCTGCAGAGGTAGCAAAATGTCACTTAAGCCGAGGTATTACCCTTGGTGAAGTTTAACCTGCCTGCTCATGATTTGCACACGCAACAGGCAGAACAAAATTAGCGAGTGGGTCATACTCGCTCTGTAATTTAGTGAAAATGATCTCCCCTCTGAACCGCGTCCTCTCTTCTGCATGTTTTCCTGTGAAGATATCTGACAGCTTGGGCACCAGGAGAGACAGACAGCTCACAGCTGAGAGCAGAGCGTGGGCAAACGCAGCCAACACTCAGCGAGGAGGGCCGAGGCCTCATGGTGGCTGCCTCAGCATGACCGCTGGGATAAACACACCACCTACACTAAAAGCCTTACGAAAGAGAGACGGTTATTCCAACAGCTGCGACATGCAGCCTGTACCCTGTGACTCTGGAGTGAACAATGTTTATTTATGGTTTAGATGGAAGAGAGGCTGGAAATACCCGATGTTGGTACTTTCAGCTCTCCCAGCTGAGCTACTCTGGTTTAAGTTTTGAGGTTGGACGCCCTCCCTTTAGCCATGGGAATGGAGCTCTATGTCTGTAAATAGTGTCCAGCTCGTATTAATACACTTACAGAAAAATAAGTGCACAGTGGGTTGTTTTGACAGGGGATGTAAGACATATATAATTAAAAAGAGAAGAGTGCCTTTGTGCCTGGTCGTTTTTTGTCATCTACTTCTCTATCCATTAACTCGAGACAAGGAGGGGAAATGGAACACCTATTATTTTGCACAGGCTGTATAACTCAGAGATGTACTATGACTCAAAGGCTTGATGTGCTTTGCTTGCTTTATCTGCTCATTGCCAACAAGTGCAATGTCATGACTCAGATTTGAGGTTCTCTGACAGATCATTTAATTTGAATATCAGAATTTGCATTGCAGTCAAAAGTAAGACGCTTTGTTTGCATGTCTTTTTTCATGAAGTAGATGACAAGTGAGGTACTGACAGCTAAATTAAGAACCATACAGGGATGGGCATTTTCAGTTATATCTATATTCACATATTCAATATTGTATGATTTTGAAGCAACAGCGACTTTGTCAGCACATTGCCAACCAGCCTATGATTCTAGCTCTGAACCTTTCCATTCTTGAAGCTTTAGTTGGCCGTGACAGTGGCCTGCACTCCAGTTCGACAGGTGCCTTTAGCTTGCCGAAGCCTTCTCATTCCATAAAAATTAATGGGAGCAAAACTTCAGTCACCATTTTTAACATCTAGGCTTTTTATATATATATATACTATGTATAGCCAACTGAGTTGAACCATTTTAGTCACAATCATGCACATTGCGCAGGTATGTGAGTAGTGAATCATTACTGGAACAGCGACATCAAAAACAAGCAATCAAGTAATTCTACTCATCCCTAAATCCTACAATAGAAAGCATTCCCTATACTGTATTTCTGCCCAATAATTCCTGCTTGGGATGTAGCACGAACTCTATTTAAATCCTCGAAATTTGACAGAATTGGGAATAACAGAGCAGTCTCCTATTAGGTCCTTTTATTAACAAGCTTGGCTGAGGTGCTGTGAAATGATGAGATCCTCTCGCTCAGTGCCATTGTTTATACAGTCAGCAATCCTCTCACCTGTCTGCACACGCGCCGGCAGCCGCATCATGCCCCAGAGGGGAAAAAAATTGCAAGTTAATTATTCATCTTGTGGAACTGATGCTGTCTTTCATCATCTGAAGTGTCTCAAGAAACATCTCAAATAGACAGCTAAGACATTTGGTGTACCGATAGAGATCTAACAAGGGGAAAAACCTCTAATTTATCAAGGATGTGCTGCCCGTTCAGGTTCTTTCTAATCTCATTTACTAGTAATTATGTGAGCTGGTGTAAACACAACCTTTTATATAGAATATTCACCTTTATAGATATTCAGTAGTGCTAACAGAGGACTGGCACAGCAGCAAATGCAGGTCCTGGTCACATGTTTAGTTTATATAAACCTGTTTTTTTATACAGTACCACCAATTTATCCATTAATGCAATACTTCTACAATGGATAGATGGATGCAGTAACCTCATTTAAATTCCACTGGTAATTTACAGCCACGATTGAACCATTATATCATCTTAATAACTGTTTTCTTTTGTTTTTCAAATTTGACGTACGTTGGCGTGATTACAAATGGAAGGAACATACAAATTCATTTAATGACAGTAGCAAACAACAAATCGAAGCATTACGGCAATAATATATGCACACTCGCTGATGAGAAAACCCCATCCCACACAGTATTGTTTCTTCATTCACAACACCTGACTCATGATATGAGATGTAAACAGACTGATGGCAGGTCAGAGGCGAAGGAAGTGGACTCAGGCACACATGCTACATACCCACATCACTCTCCCAGTCATTTCAGACGCTGTTTTCTAGTGGCTGTTGTGTGCCTGTCTGCAGGCTGTTAGCAATGAGGCGCCCACCAGTCTGCATCTGTTGGACTGCATCCTGGGAGCCTGGGCCTTCCAGTGCCCTATCCATAAGAGAGCTGAGCCTAGCAGGCAACCCACACAGATGCTGTGCATACTGACAAAAGGACATCCGCCTACACTGTGTTGTCTAAATGATTCCTCGGCTCACGTAACGGTGAAAAAGCCAGAGCAGATTGTGAAGTGTATGATCAGTGGAGATGGGAAAGTGTTTAGAGAAATACTTGCCTCAGTTCCTGTGAAACTTTTCATTAGTGGTCTGCAGAGGCAGAGTGGTCTTGTGGTGGCAAGCTGATAGCTGATGATGTGTGATAGATGGTGCATCGGAGAAAGAAATTGTTTTGATAAACCAGAGCTAAAAATGCTTCACTCTTTTGACCCCATTGCATTGAGAGGAAGGCAAGTGATGTGCACTCACACACAGTGGGCACATGTTCAGCCATTATTGCAGGTGTCATAGAAGCTAAAAAGCAATAAAGGTTTGGTGCTCACACATACACTCGCTGGCATTCATAGGCACACAACTGCACACACGTATTCCTGGTTATTTGGCGGCCACGCAAGGCTTCTGTCTCATCTGAAATTTTCATCATTTTTGATGTACAACAAAATTGATCATAAGCTCAGTAGCTTGACATGTTAATAATTACTTTATTAAAAATGTAGCTCAGAACTAAAATTGCACATTATTTGTAAAACTTTATTAAACCTGAAATCAAAATTAATACATAAATGCTGTTAAATATTTTTACAGCAAAAGAATATTAATTATTAGAGTGCAGCTGTGTGATTCCATGACTAGTAAAGTGTCAACTTCTACACGGGCAGTACGTTTAGGTTTAAAGGAATGAAGGAAAAGTAGCGGTAACCTCGACTCATCTGCAATCAGCCTCATGTCGTATATAATTCAAATTGGCAATGTCATCCAAAATATTGAAAACAACCATTTGCTGCAGCTTCCACTTGGGGTGCCAAGTTTTACACTTGAGGCTTTTGTAGAAATGAGTTGTCTTAAAGGTGTCAGGTGTCTTAATTAATGAAACAAACAAAAAAAAAAAACCAACCCAAAAATCAAGAAACTTATTTAATGAATAGACAATTTACAGTGTGATAAAATTTGCTTGGGTAGGGTTTAACTTTTGCTGCACCCTATGCTCGTTTACTGATAACTTAGAAATGGTTCTGAAAGTGAGGAAGTCATGCTTGAGCCTTGTACAGCACAAATTGTCACCCAGCCATTCAGACTTTAGTTACTAGGTGCTCACACAGGTATTGAGCTGGCACAGAGAACTCTGCAGGAGTTTCAGATAGTTCCAGTTACTGATCTGTGACAGTAGCATGAAGGCTGTGTCTTCCATAAAGAATAGCTATGCAAAACCGTCCAATGCCCAGGGATTAAAGCAGACCGCTCTCCCTGTATGGGTGTGTGAATCTTTTTGAATCTATCAGTGTTGGCTGTAAACCGTTTTTATATTTGGAGAGACCCAACATTTGTATTAATCCCTCCACAGTCTTAATATTTTGCATTTTGCATCATCAAATATTTATCAGTCCTATATAATCACATATACGGCAAATTTGGATAGTTACCGCCCGACAGCCATGTCCACGCATCAGATTGACCAAAACTATATGTTACTATTAAAGGATGGAATCCCAAAATCCCTAACCCCAAAAAAAGCATGCACAGCCCCTTTGCCCTGCAGTGAGCTCCATGCCCCCCAATGCTCCCTTCTTGCTGTCAGGTCTGTTTGTTTGGGTCATTCTGTGTTATGTTCCTGTTTTATTTTGAAATTTTGATTTTGTCTTACTCCCCATATCCTGTCAAGTTTTCTTCCCTCCTGTGTGATTGCTTCCCCTCCCTAATGTTTCCCCTGTGTCTAATTGTTTACTCCCTCCTTGCGTATTTAACGGGTGTGTTCCTTTCCTTCTGTGCCAGATAACCTTTTCT